>BGNK01001076.1:26715-171971 GCA_003297005.1 Symbiodinium sp. clade A Y106 | reverse complement strand
ACACCCCGAAATTTACACCCAAAAGTGTAAATTTCATGACAAAAATTTACACCCCAAAGGGTGTAAAAAATTAAAAAATGTAAAATGTAAATTTACACCCAAAAGATCTATCAGGTATAGTGTTGTTTATCGTGAATTCGGCTTCTCCGAACAATAGAACCAACCAGGGGAGTGGGCAAAAATGCTATTTCTAGTGGAAAATGCGCATTGCGCCACAGCGGGAGAGACAGATCAGAACGATTTTAGGCATTTTACAGTAGCACGGCGCACATTCATAACGTGCTTTAGGCGCGTTATGATCATTTTCGCTGGCATTTGCTAGGCAAAACCTAAAATCGTAACGTGCTTCGCNCACATTCATAACGTGCTTTAGGCGCGTTATGATCATTTTCGCTGGCATTTGCTAGGCAAAACCTAAAATCGTAACGTGCTTCGCGCGTCCAAAAAATACCCTCTAGTACTTCTCTGGCGCACGAAGCACGTTACGATTTCGAGTTTTCCCTTGCAAATGCCAGCCAAATCGACCGTAACGCGCCTAAAGCACGTTACGAATGGGCGGCGTGCTACTGTAAAACGCCAGANTCTCTGGCGCACGAAGCACGTTACGATTTCGAGTTTTCCCTTGCAAATGCCAGCCAAATCGACCGTAACGCGCCTAAAGCACGTTACGAATGGGCGGCGTGCTACTGTAAAACGCCAGAAATGGCTATCACACAAGCCTGGAACTGTGGAAACAGTGCGATCTCCACGCAAGATGCTGCTAGAGCAGGGCCGGACCTGCAACTTCGATGGAAGATGTGCGCTGTGCCACTAAGGAGTGCCACAATTTCGCCGTCAAACATGCCTGGGACTATAGAAGCGAACCGCGGGACCGCCGTGTAGATTGTTTGTGGGTTCGACGAGTAAACCGGAAGTGAAAGCGTCAGACGTGTTTCTGCGTGGTCTTCACCCAAAGAATGAGACCAAGAAACCTTTCTGGTGGGCTCCGAGGCTTACAAACCGGAAGTGAAAGCATCAGACGTGTTTCTGTGTGGTCTTCACNCAGATTTCGCTATCACACAAGCCTGGAACTGTGGAAACAGTGCGATCTCCACGCAAGATGCTGCTAGAGCAGGGCCGGACCTGCAACTTCGATGGAAGATGTGCGCCGTGCCACTAAGGTTCGCGTCAAACATGCCTGGGACTAGAAGCGAACCGCGGGACCGCCGTGTAGATTGTTCGTGGGCTCGACGAGTAAACCGGAAGTGAAAGCATCAGACGTGTTTCTGCGTGGTCTTCACCCAAAGAATGAGACCAAGAAACCTTTCTGGTGGGCTCCGAGGCTTACAAACCGGAAGTGAAAGCATGAGACTTGTTTCTGTGTGGTCTTCACACAAAAAACGAGACCAAGGGACCTTTCTGGTGGGCTCCGAAACATCAGACGTGTTTTTGTGTGGTCTTCAGCCAAAAATCATACCAAGAAACCCTGTATGTGGGCTCCGAGGCTTAGAAGCCGGAAGTGAGAGCATCAGACGTGTTTCTGTGCGGTCNAATCATACCAAGAAACCCTGTATGTGGGCTCCGAGGCTTAGAAGCCGGAAGTGAGAGCATCAGACGTGTTTCTGTGCGGTCTTCACCCAAAGTGATACCAAGAGACCGTTTTTTTGGCGCAATTGCTGAAATATTGCGCAAGGGACTGCGGGGGATGCGCGGTTATGGAGTGAGCGCATGAGTGAATTTGGGAGTCAAGAAGTGGTTGGGTGAGCCTGCGAGTGAATGCGCACGTTACGAAGTGACTATGCGATTGTTGCTGCAATATGTGAGATTTGAGACCANAACATAACGTGCACGCGGCCGTTCAATGTGTAGAAGTTTCTTGGACTTCGGCTTTTTTGCTTCTTCCACACCCATTGAGGGGCATCTAGCACGTTACGATCTGCGCGTCTCAGTTTCCAATTCAATTCTCGGAACTTCGGATTGCTGAGTGATTGTGTGAGTGCGGCAAGGTGTGTGAGTAAGTGCAGGGGGCATGACTTTGGCAGCCATGCAGCCGTAGAGCTTTTGCCGGGCACTTAATAATATATTGTCCTGTGGAGTTGGCGTATTCTCGCATGGTTATATATTTCTTTTAAGTGCAGCGCCGCCAAAAAGCGAAGGCTAAAGCCAAAGCTCAAGCCGAAGGAGCATGCCTGCCATGCTTTTCATTGAGCTCGAATGCGTCCCCCAGTTTTGGGTCCGAAAAATGGGTATGGTTTGGGGTCCGCGGGGGGTGGCCTCCCCAGTAACTGTGGTGGTGAGCTTTGCAGAAAGGTCCGTTTCATTGAACAGCCCCGCATTGCAACGTATGTATAGCTCGTGCAACAGTGCCGAGCAACAATTTCAGTTTGAATCTGGCCATTTGAATCGTTGCGTGGCCGCTCTGCATTGTTTTCGCGCCGCAGATCTGTTTCTTGTGAGTTCTTGTGGTGAGTCCGCCAAGTTACTTGTCACAAAGTGATGTTGGATGGGCATTGGTGCACATCATGCCGCAGAGTCTTCAGCGGTTTCAATGATCCGGATTCCAGAAACTGGTGCACGGGAACATGCCTAAAGAGCCAAAAGGGCCTCCTCTGAATTCGTTACTCCATCTGTTCGTCCCTGCTTCATGCAGTGTTTTAGGATGTGGTGAACGAGCCAGCATTTGCGAGGAATTTGCCGCACCTTCTGACAGAGTCGCGCGGAGTAGTGGGGTACGGAGTAGCTGAAACTGTAGCAGTTGCTACGAATTCATTGTTCCATGCGACGTTTTAGTAAAGCAGAATAGAAAGAGCTGGTAAAATTTGAAGCAAGTCAAAACGTCTCAACGACCCTGCAGGAGGGTTTAAGATAACAGCAACCCGCGTGCTTTTGGTTTAAACCGCCCACGATCATCCGTTCCACATCTGCTGCTTGTCACTTGGGTCCAAGTCAACCAAAACCACGTCTGTCTTTACGCCACTCCAGATGCACGTGCCGAGTGTTGATTTTCCAAACCACTCCAGAGGAGCGTGCCGAAAAATGACTTGCCGAACTCTCTCCTTAAACGACCTTGAGTTCGTCAGTTCTCGCAAAACCTTCTCGAGCGAACCCTATACTTTGAACCAGGCTAAGCGGCTAAGCATGGCTCCAAAAACAAATATCAGTTGGATGACTCCATCGGAAACACTCCTACGACTGGGTCTTGGCGGGTTTGGGGATGTGAAATGGGCTTGGGGTGGCGGCTGGTGTCTTNGCTAAGCATGGCTCCAAAAACAAATATCAGTTGGATGACTCCATCGGAAACACTCCTACGACTGGGTCTTGGCGGGTTTGGGGATGTGAAATGGGCTTGGGGTGGCGGCTGGTGTCTTCTCGTATTTTTTTCCGAATTTCGTCTTCTCCTGGACCCTGTTTCGACATTCAGCTTTTGTTCGATTTTGACGGCCCCATTTTCGAGACCGAAAAACTCTTCGAAAACCTGTGCACCCCAAGGGGCCTCCCCTGTACTTCATAAGTCCGCGCGACTTTTGTCTGCTCCAACAACTGACATTGCCGATGCACCGCAGAGTTCCAGCAATCACTAAGGCTGCTGCACTTTGGATTTTTATCACGGGCCTGGCTTGAAGTCTCTGGAACTCCTCGGCTTGCGGGTCGTCGGGCGGCGGAGAGGCGGCCATGCGCAGGGGTAGGCCTTCCAGGGTTTCTAGGGAGCAAGATGCTGTCATCGAGTCGGGATTCCCTCCCACAGCAGGGCCCAACCAAGAGAATCTTTTTACGATGCTCTGTACATTGTACTAAATAAACTCTTCAAGTACATGTATCTCACACTTCCTGAAGTACTGTCGGAGAGCATAATAAAGTCTTTCGGCACTGTTGTCATGCAGACGGACGATCCCTAAATCCCAAGCCCAGACAGCTTCATCCGAATTCGGAGTGAATCGATCTTGCTTGCATTTCAATATGGTTCCTGTTGCTTCCCGTACCTGATTGAAGCCAACTTCTTTCCAGCAGCTCATGTTGCACGTGTACCACAGCGACGTCAAAGCCTCAAGTCACTCGCGAGCGGTGTGCCGAGCACTTCTTGCAGGGAGGCCTCCCTGCGTGAGCCGATGCTTGGCCAGAAGCATCTTTGAATCACACGGCAGCCTGTGGCAGCCGATCCGGTGCTGCTCTACAGTTTAGCATCCTCTGGAACGTTGAGTTTCCGAAAATTCATGGGCTCCCCCTGATCCAATGCCCAAAAGTTTTGGCCCAAAAGCCTAAACAGCCCTGAACCGAAACCGTGTGTTTCTGAACTAAGTCCGTACGGATGTCTGCATGCTCACATACGATTCGGGTTCGGATCGAATATCGATTCGTCCCAGAGGAGGCTCCAAAGAGAGTTTCTGTTGCAATGCATCCTCCGAGTTCAATTAAAGGGCCATTCCAGCCCAAAACAGAGATCAAAACAGCGCCAACGTTTGAGAGGTGCTCAAGAGCCTGTACTACCAAGTTTTGGACGTTCAAAGCAGGCGCCAACTCGCCAACCCTGTTGCACCCCTGCGGTGGTTGTGGCTCGAACAGCCTGGGCCTGGCATGCGGGCTCGCTGCTTGTGCAGCTTTTGTTTATTCCCCCACACATCAGTCAACCATTGTGGCGACAAGCATTAGTAGCCTGGTGGAGGAACGTTGATGGGCAATAAGGTGATGTTACTGCGTGTGCCTTGGCGAAGAAAGCACCACATCGATGCTCAAGCCCACCTAGCAAGTAAACCTCAAACATGCCTTAACTTGCATGTTATCTCAATCCTCCCCAGTTCCACAAGGACTGGTCCCCTAAACGGGCACTGCAATGGGGAGCCAACTGTCGGCAGGCCCGGGAAAAACCTATCCCGAGTCTTGCCATGGAGCTGTCGGAGCTTTCGCAGTCGATGCAAGATGCACTCATGCTCAGGCGAGGGTCGGGCCTGCCACGTGTGACAGTAGTTCGCAGTCTTGGAGTCTTGGAGGGCTTTAGGATTTGGGGTTGGTTGTTCGAGGTTAGGTCGATGGGTTTCGCATCGAGGGTTGAACTGTCATCAAGATTGTGTGACATTGTGCCCTTTTCTAGATCTGGCCATCTATGCAGGCGCATTCCCACAGAGGGCGGTGACGTATCGTCTGTGACGCCGGTGGTCGTTTCTGGACTGCCTGGCTGGCTTGAGTGTACCGCCTTTCCAGTCGAACTGCGCCAACGTGTGCAAGAGGAGCTAGAGATTCTGGGGTTGGTTCAAAGCCCGGTGGTGGCGCTGCTGTGGCCTGCCAGCGCCAGTGTGACCAAGAAAAAGACTTTGCGCCGTGGGTATTCCACTGCCTCTGCCCTGCGCCCCAGCCGGCCAAACAAGCTGTGTGAAGAGTCCGGCATCTCCTTAAGCATCCGTTTGGTTTCTGACAGCCCGTGGCCTTTAGTGAAGTCCGTCGCGCTCGATTGCAACATGGAATTTGGCAGAGATATTCGACAGACAACCTCGCACATATCCGATGCTGACTGGGCTGAAGACGTTACGTCGGCACGACAGCACTGGCAACAGCAGCTGCTAGCGGGCTTGTCCAAGTACACTGAGAATTTGGAGGTGCAATTGCCAAGAAAAGCATTGTCGTCAACCAGCCAGACGTTTGCAAGCCGTACAAGTCCTGAGGAATCCCTCTGGCGGAAGCACGGGCCCAAGGCCCTAGCCATTCTACTGTCTGAGCTGATCGTGAATGGTGCAATGCACGATGCTGCGACTCACCTAGAGGGCACGATGCTCGAAACGATGCGCTCCAACCTTCCGTTCTTCCCCGAGGGCCCCTTGGACTTCGAGGAGCACTTCCCGCCCTTGCAGCTCTCGGACGCCTACATAGAAACGGAAAAGCAGCGAAGCCCCGAGCTGCTCCTCGGTCCTCGCCCCATCGCAGAGCTTTTGGAGGACACGCAAAAGCGGTTGTAGCTAGGTTTAAACATTTAAACAGTTAGAGCAGCAGAGGTTCCTTCGACTGGCAGCAGTGGTCTGGACAGCAGCCTCGCATGGAGTGGCGGCCTTGGACCAAGCCCTTGGGGCTTTGCGGAAAGGCAGCGTCCCATTGGACCGGGTGGCTCTGAACACGCCGGTGATGTATCGCTCCGGAGGCCGAAGCAGGAGCTTGACTGGACCGCTGCTCATGTTTGTCGTCGACCAGATGACTCTGCACCAGTCGTCGAAACACATCGTCCAGGCAGTGGTGGCTGGCAACGCGGACGTGAATTCGAGTTATGTCCTTTTCCCCATCGGGAAGCACAAGGCAATAGCCAAATTTCCGGTGCTCTGCCTGGCCGGCAACCGCCGGGCACTCGACTTCGCGGAAGCCGGGCAGCACATGTGTAAGACTTCGAGTAGGAAATGATGAAAAACGAGGGCAACTTGAAAGGTGTCTTTGGTCACTTAAGGAAGCTTTGCTGGAGCGGAAGGCGGATGCCAACCGCGAGATTACCCTGAACTACTTCCCGAATGGAGGCAATCCTCTTTGGAGCGCCGTCTGGGGCAGCAACAATGCCATGATCCGGCTCCCCCATCGGCAGAGATGCATAGTAGTACATAGTGGTGTCAGTGGAGCTCTGTTCTCCTTCCTTCTCCTTGTTGGAAGTTTTTTTCGATGGGGTGAGCAACCAAGGCTCCTCCTCGGCTTTGGCGATGCGAACGTGAACATACACGCCTGGCATCCCGATGCTCCGCCTCTGTCACTGGGCCCATCTCAGTGCAAAGGGCTTAGGATTGGATTTCTTTCAGCTTTCGGGTTCGGTCGTCCAACTACCTGAGCCCCGCCCAAGGGCCAAATCGGCTAATCAAAGGCGTGCTCGCAGAGAATAGCTGGGCCCGTGGTGTTTCTGATGCTGCATCCATCTAGGCATTCATGACCATAAGCCGAGGACAGGCCAGCCGCGTGAGGTTCAACTGCTTTCCCTGGCCTCCACGGCTCTGGACTCCGAGCATGTCCACCTTCTGCTGGAGTGCAATGCTGACTTTCACCAGGACACGGACTTCAGTTGGCTTTAGAGATTTGGCTTGGACGGTTGTTCCGGCTCTAGGAAGACGTGACCTCTCGCAGACCGTTAATGATGTCACCGTGATCATTAGCAGGAGCTGTCGTCCACCTTCGCACTGTGCCACGCAGATGTGAGCAAGTTGCTTGCAAGCCATGTGGCCTACCGCCACCCTGAGGCGCGAGCCGAGACAAACACTTAATTAAGCTCTTCAGCAGCCCAGATCCCACCGACTTCAGGCACAGTGTGCCGCTTACTTTAGCCCCTTGTGTCCCAAACGGACTCTTCGACGATGGGAATGTAGCCTGGGGTTTCTCCACAAGTCTGGAGGCACTTGTCCAGCGGTGCGACGAGCTGGATGCTTGCCTTGTCGAGTCTTTGGAGGTTTTGGGCTTGGGCGAGGTTGAGGCAGGCTTGTGCCGAATTCAGACAGACACACCAAATAAAGCTATGGCAGAAGTTCAGCCTGACACCAAGGAGGGGACCTGCGGCATTTGGATCGATTGGGCCTTCCAGGCGACTTTGTCCGGGTCAAGGTCTTCGCGGATTGCATAGCCCAAAATGTGTGCGACATTCAGTGGGACCCACGAGCCACCAGAAAGACTAGCTGACTAGCTAGCTGTTTCCTTCAGAGGTACGGGAACGCTTGTGAAGCTGCTTTGGAGCCTCAAAGCTCAAATCCTTAGCCCGACGGCCCGCAGACGGACTCCCGAAGCCACCCCATCAGGAGATCGCCCGTGACGACGCAGCCAAGAGGCGCTTCCGAGTCGCGCTCGACAGAGCCTCGGTGCTGCGCGAGGTGGGCTGGGGCCGCGGTCCACGGCTCAATGGCTTGCTGTAGCAGATGCTGAGACAGTGAGACGCTTTCAGGCGCACGACTCCCTCATCCGGTTCACCTGTGATCTGTGCCCTGGTCTTGTTTCATCTTTAGGCTCAGCTGGCCGTCCTGACCTTCCTGGAAGTCTGACTCGATCGATCACCCAAGCCTTCAAGCCCTTCCCCACCAGCGCACCCCGAAGGCGTTGTAGCCTTAGGCGCCTGAGCCAGCAGAGCAGCCAGGATCCAGCGCCTGCCGAGTGCGGCGTCCGAGTTGTTGGATGGGATTTGCTTGCAGACGCCGAAGGCTCGTTTCCAGGGTTTTCAGCTCTTCAGAGTTGTCGGGGCTTGGTTTCAGAGGTGGGGCTGTTTGGCGTAGTGTTTTTGGGGCTGGGCGATTGTTTTTTTCTTTAGTTTGGGGTGTTGTGGTAGGATTGGCGTATGGGCGATGCACGGCATAGTCACTCTCGTCAGTAATTCCTCACCGGAAGTTGTCCTGGATTGCTGGGTCATGTGCAGTAGGAGCTGTTTTTGAGGTTTGGGTTTCACTTTGCAAAGTCTACCGCATTGAAGTCAACTACATGGACATTTGTTCGAGCATGTCGTCACATAAGGACAGCTATCAAAGAAAAAACCCGATCCGGCAACATCCTGCGACCCAAAGCCTTGAGCCTTCTAGGTGCAGGAGCCTGCACGTCATCCGTTGCGGACCCGATGCCTTTTCCAGGCCGGATTGCTGCTGCACAGCTCAACCCTGGACGTCTAATAGCCAGTGTGCCTGATTCAAAAAGTCTGATATCCATACCTGTGCTCGCACTGGTGCGGTTGCAGAAGCAGGGAAGCAGAATCGACGGACCGTGGAAAGAACAAGGACTGACAGTAACACTCCTGATGATGGTGGTGATGATGGTGAAGGTGATAACTGCATGCGAACTTTTTGCCAGAATGAGAAGAGAACTTCTCATCAAGAATAGGAGGGCGGTATCCTGAGCTGGCAGTAGCCGAATGAGAAGCAGAAGCAGCAGAAGCAGTAGCAGAAGCAGAAGCAGAAGCAGCAGCAGGAGCAGTAGCCGAAGCAGTAGCAGTAGCAAGAGCAGCAGTAGCAGCAGTAGCAGCAGTAGCAGCAGTAGCAGCAGTAGCAGCAGTAGCAGCAGGTAGCAGCAGTAGCAGCGGTAGCAGCAGTAGCAGCAGTAGCAGTAGTAGCAGTAGTCGGTGGTAGGAGTAGGAGTAGGAGTACGAGTAGAAGTAGAAGTAGAAATAGATGTAGGAGTAGCAGCAGCAGTAGCAGTGGCAGTAGCCGTAGCGGTAGCAGTATCAGTAGTGATCGTCGCCGCCAGCCGTCGCAACAGTATCAGTACCAGGGATGTTCGTGGCCGAACTCGTAGCAGCAATCGTACTTGTATGGGTCTCGCCCATTATCCTACGGTGTTTCGGGCTGCAGGCGCTGTGTTCTTGATGTGGCCGCTTGAAGCCTCAACCACTCGGAAGACAGTGCTGCACAAAGGCGAGCAACTTTCGCACGGCCTACATCACGGAGACGGTCTGGAAGCCTGACGGCACCAGGTTGCCAACGGGCAATGCAAGGGCTTCCGGGGTCCGGGTCCAGGGTGTGTGAGTCCTGCGATTATCTCCGAAGCCGAAGCGACGTCACGCCGACGACGCTGACACCACCCGAAGTCGAAGAGTTCCTCCGTTCCTCCAAGTGGGCTCCGAGCTCCTCCTTCCTCCTCCTTGTTGTGCCCCTCCTTTTTTTTCCTTCTTTTCGGCAGGTTCCAGGACACCTTGGCGCCTCCCGGGCCCGAGTCCCGGCCTTGCTGCGGCCTGGGACCCTCCGTGGAGCACCCGGGCCAAAACAGCCGCAGGAAGAAGAAGGGCAAGGGCAGAAGGAAGGGCAAAGAAAGGCAAAGAAGAACTCCGAACCCCGCCTTTCTCAGAGCCTTTTAAGGGTTTTTGTTCGTTGTGTCAATGAAGGAAGGTGTCTCCTCATGCGTCGGACGCCGTGGTTTGCGCCAGAGGCTTCGGTTTCAGCAGGTGGGGCTTTGCGCCGCAGGAGTGACTGACCAAAGGCATGTGGAGGGTTTCGAAGGTTGGAACCCAGTCCCAATATTCAACCCCCCAAAGCCTGCAATACTCCTCTTCCAGATCCGCGACAAACCCACTACTCGAAAACACGCCCTCTCTTGTGCTCGAGGCCCCGGACCGACGCTTAGGCGGTCGGGTTTCAACAGCTGTACTTGCAAAGCCTTGCAAAACTGTGCAACCAGAACGAGAGGGGCCATTCAAGCAAGAAAGCCTGAACCCTCAAGGTCCATGGACTTCTGCGACGTCCTGCTGGTGGGATTCCCCGGCTTGATCGACGGGCGCGTGCTGCGCGCGCTGCGGTCACTGCCACGGCGCACGCTCATTCCGCTCGTCCAGGAGCCTGGATTCGGGTTTTGAGGTTCAAGGGTCTAGCAGCGTCAGATAAGACCTGGCGGATGCGGATTGCCTTCTGTGCATCCCGAGGAAAGCATCGTGTTCCAAGGTTTGATCGAATACATTTGGACATCGCGTGTGCGCCTCTATCACTATGTCAAGTCCCTGCAAACAGTTATCCAGCTTGGCATCCTGCTTCTGTGGTGGCAGAGGCATGGTCGAATGTTTTTTTTTTGCAGTCGCTCCTCCCAGAGGGTATTCGGAGCTAATACTAGCTAAGATCTCTAGGTAGGATTGCGCCGCCGCTGCTGGAGTTTTTTTTTTTAAGCGGTGCCTTCCATATTTTTGCGGATGCACACTGCTTCTGATGTTCAACAGGATTCTACAAGTTTGACGCGAAGGTGTGAAAGCTGCCTCCTGTGCCCGTTGCGTAGCGTCTGCTGAGGACCCGGAGCCAGCAACTTGTGGCCGTGTACTGGGGCCTCTTCACGGGGATTCTGGCAGCGCAGCTTCTCAGCCTGGTGCTGTGCATCTGCCGACTGGAGCTTCCCTACATCTTGGCTGTCTTCCAGTCAGGCCGGGCACGGGTGTGGTAGACCGGTAGACTCAGACACGTCCCTGATGTTGTGTCAACATTCAACATCATCCACATCACATGTCGACTGGTTTTGAATGATGTCCTCGGTCGCGTAGCACCTGACTGCGAAAGGCAGCAAGTCTGAAGTTGCCAGCAAGTGAACCAAATCAAGTCTTAGCCGCTGTCGAGGCTATGGCTTGCGTCTAGTCTTAGCCAGCTGGGGTGCCTGGTACGAACTCCCCCTGTCAGAGTACAAGTCGCCCCTTGCAGTCAACGTGGCATTATGTGCCGAGGCTGAATTTGGAACGACATGCTAGCTTAAGCCGGAGGTTGGGTTATCATTCCCTCCCCCTCTATATACATATAATTTAATATATACATATATAGTTTGTACTCACTCTATGTGTGTGTGTGTGTGTGGAAACATGTAATCTCTTGCCCCTATTTGCCCGCAGCGTGGAAAACGAGAACTTAAGCACAATCCACAAAACGTCGGAAAACCTTGTGCGCGAAAACACAGGAGCCCCACAGCCTTTAGAGTTGGCGGTTAATGCTGTCAATCTTTTCATTGCCCAACTCATGGGTGCTAGTACGCACTCGCTTTTGCAATCCCTCTACTCCTGGGCGATCCGAGTTTCTTGCGAATAGGCCCTAAATCTAATTGTACTGTAGGCTTGCTGCTTGGAAGCTCCTCTTAGGTTGCATTCCGGGCCAATAAGAGGCCGAAGAGATTCTATATATATATATATATATGTATACATATATATACACATATATAAACATATATATATACATATATACATATACATATGTATGTATGTATATATATATGTATATGTATATATGTATATATATATATACATATGTGTGTGTGTGGATATATGTGGAAAACCACACATAACACAGGTCATCTGCACCACTGTTGCCTTTTTCCATCTCTCTGTCTCTGCAGGATCCGGCTTTCTGTCTGTTTCCCACCCTTAGTCCTGACCACTCTCGCCTTTCTCCCTCTCGCTTCTTGTTCTTGTGGTCTGCTTCTTCTCCTTGCACATACAGGCACTGACAGGCAGTTAGAGGGGGGCATCCATCAAAGCTTGTACCCTTCGAAAGCCGAGCTGGGGACCAGCTGAGGTATAACGGTGATTGTGTACGACTGCCGCGTTCTGAAGCCTTTTGGCCTTCCTGTTGGCCAAAGCCTGCTGCCAATCCTCAACGCTGCCGGCAGCCTGGAGTTTGCAGCAATGTCAGCAGTGATAAGTCTGGCGCTTCTGGCCACGTTCCTCTACGTCTGCATTGAGTTTGAGGATGCTTGACAGAGCAGTCCATTGTAGACTTTGTTTGCAAGGTTTCCTTAGGTCTGAGCGTAAGCCGAGGAAGACTTGGGATTTCCGTCCAATGCCTTCCAGACCTGGCAAACTCTGATTGTTGGCGAGCCAACCTTGGTTGACGCAAGAATCTCCCCGCAGGATGTGATTCGCTACCTTTCCGTGTCTGCATGTTTCCTTGTGTGCAACACCGTGTTGATGAATATCTTCATCAACGTGACGGGCGCTTCATATCTGCAGGAAAGAGCCAGTGTTGTGGGCACATTTGCCGTGGAGCGGTTGCGTATTTGTGTGGCAAGCACGTCAGTCTCCACCTGTGTGCGGCATTCGGTCATGGGAGCCTTTACACTCATGTGGTCGCTGTGGCTCACCTACATTCTGCTCACCGCCGAGTTCTCGGGTGCCGTGCCGGTGATCGTTGCCATCGTCACCTTCTACTTCAATTTCTTCTGTGCCGGGCGCGCAGCGAAGGCCGCCGTGGCGGACCTCGACTCCGAGTTCTCCGAGCTGCGGTATTTGTGGATTTGCCGCCGGGCCAATCGACCCGGCGCCTCGGTGGCCTCGCAAACCCGGAAACCCGGGCAGCAGAGCGCCCTGGAGCAGGTCAGGGCACTCCAGGCCCGCTTCGGGAAGGCAAAGGACGAAACCGAGTCGGTCGTGGAAGTTTGAGCTCAGACGCTTTGCCTACGCCTACATGGCCTACATCTCGTAGGATGCTTTTCTAGTCGGTCCCGGACAGCATGCAAGTGCAGCTTCACTTAGTGGCAGCACTGTCTGCTATCGGGGCACGTAAATGCCCAAATGCTTTGCAGGCTTTGGTGAGTTTTCAAGCTCGGCGGCCGGATGGCGAAAGGTTCAATCCAGCGCGCTTAGAGAAGTCACGCAAAAGCGTGCGAGACATTGCCCACAAAGGCAAGAAATATGAGATGGAATGCCATTTCTCGGAGAGCTTAGGGCTTCGGGTTGTCGACTTTTGGGATTGCAAAGACAGGCAGGGTGCTCACAATGTTCTTTGGTACCCCAGCAAGAGTTTCCACGAGCAGCGACGTGTGGAAGGGTGAAACGTAATCTCCACCTGCTGTATCAAAAAGGAGATCGTGTGGCGAGGATGCGTTGACCTCGAACAGATTTATCAGGTCGCGGTCACACAGTGAAGAGCTTTCGTCGGGGAAACATGCCTTTGGTTCAGAAATCAGTCTTCTTGAACTGAAGCAACTTTTCAGGGTCAGTTGCATCTTGTGCCTTCCCGATAGTAGCCAGAACATCGTACATGAACTGTCCTGGTCGTGCTCTTCGAAGCTGTGCCGGGGCTAATCGGGGTATTTGCCGCTGTGACAGGCCGTTGGGCCCAAGAAGCAGAAAACATGGCACCAGCAGTCATGTTAGCTACCTGTGACGGCAGGCACATACGTTTTTGCCCCAGTGGCTTGAATTCTGAACTTAGGATTGGTATGGCTAGAAGCTGTAACACTGTAGCTTGCGTTATACGCACTCACCTTGGAACCAGCAAAAGCTTTCCAGACTGCAAGTGCGGTTCTGTCAACGTGGATCAGCCAGAAGCAGTAAGATCGCCAGCGACTTTGTGATCGGCAACAAGATCTCTCAGGAACAAGCTGCACAAACGTGCCCACCTCTGTACATCGACTCTGCCGCCATGGGCGGAGGGCCCGGGACCTGGAGAGAAGGTCTCAGCTTCCCACGAGCCAAGCCAGGGCTTCGCCTTGTTTGAGGATGTGTCAGGTTGATGCTTCTGGTCTCTTGTGTGATCTTCGGCCACATCCAGACATGGGGTATTGGGTGAAAATGTGGCGAGTTCTTCATCTCTGTGTGCAACCGTCTGCCTCACACAACGCCAGCGCAATGCAGCTCTTCAACTCCGTTGTTTTAGCTCCGGAGTTTTCTTATGAACCACCTCCCGGGTCCTCGTGCGGGCTCATGTGCTTACAAGCTTCAAGGTGTCCGTTTGCAGAAGTTGGGCTTGCAGCTTGGAGCACCGAAGACCGCTGCAGGTACAATGACGGCAAAGGTCGAAAGGCAGGTATGAGGGCCGTGTAAGGGTTTCCAGTCAGCTGCGATGAGACTGAGTTGGTACTGGGCACTGCTTTCGTTCAATTCATTTGTTTTTTCGCCGAGTGGCTCCGGTTCTAAGGCTGAAGGGCCTGAGATTGTTTTGGTTTCCGCTCGTCGGTCTTCGTGCCTTGGTGCAGCCAGGCTCGCTGCGAAGCCATGGGTTTTACCTTCACACTCCTGCGCTGGTCTTCCTGCAGTGGGGCCCCCCCACACGATCGAAGCCCAGCTTGCAAAACTCACAGAGACTCCCGATCCTCAAAAAAAAGTGCGAAGTATGGCCGTATTTTCTCCAAGTCAAGTCTTAGAACCCAGGTTCGAAACCAGACCCTTTTTTTCAAATCCAATTTGAACCGAATCTAGGTTTAAGCTGGATTTGAACCGAGATCGCCACTGGACTTCTTTCGCCGAGAATTTGTGAATAGGCAGGCTTCGCCAGTCGGCGCCGGTGTCTCTACGCATTTCCACCGAATCCCTTCCCCGTTCTCTCCCTTCGCGCCAGGGAGGAGGAGGCGCGTCCGAGTCTCTGCACACGGAAGGGTGCTGGGGTCTTGACGTGCTCCAAGGCTTTCCAGGATGTGTTGTTTGAGCGAAATGTGGGAGTAGGAATGCAGGGAGTAGGGAGTCCTTGACCTTCATGATTTTGGCTGCTTGAGCTCAATCTGAACCCACACCTGGACCTAGAAATTGCGGCAGACACGCCCAATCAGGGTAGCTTCAAAAGTGAAGCTCGGAGAGTCCTTGCGACAAGACCCGATCTTATGCCATTTAATCCACCAGGGACGCCATGGGTTCGGTCAAGTCCTTAAGTTCAGTCTCCTTGCTGTTGGAGGCTTACTCCGAGGGTTGTCGGGTTTTAGTTTTGGTTGCGAGCGGAGCTCCGCCCAGAAGCTTTTCCTGCTGGCACAGGCAAAGGAGAGCGCCGCAGCCTTCCCCACGCCACCTGTCGCGTTTTCGGGATGTAAGACGATCTGTCATATTTCAAGTGGTTTGGGGTCGAGGGCTTGTAGCTTGTGCTGGCTGTTGTCTTCGTACTCACGTACTCAGCCTGAATCTGCGAGCCAGATGTGACCCCGAAGAGCCTGAACCTGAGATCCTTTCCTCAGTTGTGCACTCTCAGGAACGGTGGTGTCATGTCAACTGCAAAGCAACCGAGGGCTTGCAGTACCGTGTTTCCAGGTCTGGCATAGATGCTTTGCAAACCTGATTGTTTGTGGTTGTGGCTCTTCAGCGCAACAACAAGCGCCTTGTCGGATCCCAAATCTCGCAGCTGCTGCCAGTTCGTTCCTGCGCGGGGCGGCGGCGAGTGGGGTGTGCCTGCGAAGTTTGTAAAACCCTGCAGGTACAAACTTTGGGTTTTCCATTAGGGTTGGTTTCTTTTGTGTTTTGCTCAATTGTTGCTGTCCAGCGGACTATCACAGAACATGAAAGACAGGTCCCCGTGGCAACGCAGACAGACCTTCACAGCAGGTTTTCAGGAATGAGACTGCTCGCCCGAAGCCTCGGACGATTGAACCTGAACCGCGTTCTTGAATGTAGCCAGGTAAGAAGGCAAGACAAGCGCAGCAGGCGGCGATAAAGGACGAGAAGACAAAGCGGGAGGTGTGGATGGGTTTTGGGGCCTTGCGAAGTGCGTTAGCTCGGCACCGGCCCACGATGAGCCGACGCCGAAGCATCCCGAAGCCGTCAACGGCAAGATTTTGCTTGCGCAAGGTGGACTACTTCTGGCAGCAGCAGGAGTACTTCAGCGCCGGCGTGCTGCCTCCATGTTGCATATCTGGCTACCCTCAATGAGGGGTTCGGGTGAAGCATGAGTTTACTGGCTTGAGCCACTTGTAGCACGACTTACGTCCGCCAGGGAAAAGGACGAAAAGGGAAAGGCTATCAGGACCGGGCATGGGGGCTGTTAGTAGTTAAACTGTTTTCACGCGATGTGTAGGTGCTGAACCTGTAAATCTTGAATAATGCCAGCTACAAGTAGCCTAGACCGTCTTCGCTGAGCCACAACCTGCGCACTTGCTCCGAATTCCTTGTAAAAGCAGGCTAGGGACATTGGCAGCTCAACCCTGATCAAGCCCCTTCTAGCGAGGGTAAGTCCGCAGAGGAGACAGCCGATCAGCTTTTCGGCGCCCAGCGCGAGAATGTTGGCATCGACTTCGACAAGTGCCCAGAAGCCGTTGTGGCCTTTCGTTTCGGCGCGAAGGCGGCGGGCGGTAGGACTGCGAGCCCGAAGGTACGATGACATCCCCGTCGACCTCTCGGGCCAAGGCGTCGGGGCCTCGGAATCGACGACATCCGCTCTTCTCGGACAGGCGGAGTCGTTTGTGGCGCCCAAGAGCCCGAGGCCGAGGAGATCGAGGGCCTGGAGAGCTTCGACGAGCTCTGGGACCGCCGCAGTCTAGATTGTCAAGCATTGCACAAATATGCGGCCCAGAAACTTGACTCTGACTCTGCATATTGCTCAAGAGTCCAACAGCGTGACAGGACCGGTTCTACATGCATGATTTCCTGTGGGACAACCTTGAGAGGTGCCATTATCGCAAGCTCAGACCTCAGCAAATGTGATCATCGCGCTGAGTTAGAATCCAGGGTGTAGACCCCCATAATATCGGAAGTGGACTGCCTGGCCCGGATATATGCCAGTTTGGAAGTCAGCAAGCCAGGCCAACTCCTATCCAAAAGTTCGCGCTGCCAGCCGCGCTAACAGGGAAGGCGCGTGCTGTGTCAGGGGATGAAGGTAAGTGTTTGCTGCTATCTGCTTGCCATTCTGTGTTGCGAGGGTTGTCCGATTCAGGACCCTCCGGGACTAAACAGCCTGGGCCTTCGAACTTAAAGCCGTGCCTTTCAGCAACAGCTTTCAGACGTACACTGGTTCCCGAAGCTTAAGCCGAGTCAGCCCGACGACTCCCGAAGGACTGCATGTGCTGCGCCCAAACGGGCTCAGGCAGGGAAGAGTCGGAACTCAGAGATTTGTGTGGGTGCTGCTTGGTTTCGTGGTTGTCCAGCTACGATCTCACAGTGTCCTGAAACCACAACAGCAAATCCGAAAGTCCGCGTTCCCAAGTAACACATCACAAGGGCTTCTTGTGTGTCACAGGAAAGACCTGTGCCTTCCTCCTTCCCATCCTCAGCTGCCTGGACCTCACGCAGGCCCGATGGTGTCCGGAGATTTGAAAGGCTTCTGTCAGGACCACATGAGCAGTAGAAGCAGTCTCACGCCAAGCCTCCACAACCCTTCAAGCTCTGAGCTCTCCCGAGATGCCTTGCAAGGCCGCAGGCACCGTGGGTACAAGCTCGGGAGAGCCATCGGCACCCAAGGCCTTCCATTTTGGCGCACTCGCCTTCTGATGGCTGTCTGTTCTTTTATGTAGTCTAGGCCTGTCTAGGAGGTCGCTGGGGATCGCAGCGCAGGCAGCGCAGGTGGCGCGCGTGAGATTCAAGCAGCATAGCACCATCGCCGCTGATTTGCAGAGCCGAAACTTCGCAAGCGAAAACCAGACGATCCAGCCCGGGTGCGGGTGCCCCTGCTTCGGTGCTTTGAGCCTGAGCCGCTATCTTTTTCCAGCATCCCAGCCCGTGAACCGGGGAATACACAGCAGTCCTGAAGCCTCTTTCTGCTGCTGCTCTGCTTCTGAAATGGCTGCAGCAGACGGTAACGATACTGATGATGATAATGATGATGAAAATGATGAAAAATCAGGATGATGATGATGATGATGGATTTCCATGTGTAAGCGCCAATCTGGGAGCTGCATTCATCTTCATGATTATCAGCATCCTGACAATCATGTTCATTGGACTGTGGAAATAGTTGCACGGTGGAGAGATATTAATGATTATTAATGCAGCCAGTCACCATGTGGATAGCAGTCTTTATCAGCAAGAGGAACATCAATAAATTACTGTCTCTTTGGGCGAGGCGGTGGTGCTTGCGCCCACGCGGGAGCTGTGCTCCCAAATCCACCTCGAGGCCGCTTCCATGATTCCGACTCTGTGGTGCGGACTTGGGTCTTCCGTCTTCGCAGTGCACTGGCAGCAAGGAGTGCAGAGGTGAGGATTTGGGATTAATGCGAGAATTCACCTCGGTGGGGTGGAGGTGACGCCTGGGGGCAGAAACTTGAGAAGACACTCCTTGCAGTCTCTCGAAAGAAACAGCTGTTTTCCCAACAGTCGTAGAGAAGCCCTTTCAAGAAAGGCCGGATGCACGATCATCCTCAGCATGACAGTAGCTGAGGATGACGTACTAAAAACAAAAAGGTGGATTAGCCCTAAGAGCTCGAAGCCGATCTGAGAGGCCAAAAAGCTGTCCTTCAAATCTCCGGTGCTGCCGACACGTGTTTCGAGGGAACTTGGGGAGCGGAGCATCGGTGTTTCGGCCCTGGAAACGCCCTGTGGCCGGGATGTTGCTGGCTTCTCATCCGAAAGTCATTGGTACTTGGAGGCCCTTTTGACTTAATAAGTAGGGTTAGTAAGGTGGGTTATGGGGGATTATAATATGGTTTCTTGGGGATACTAAGTAGACTTACTAAGTCAAAAGGGCCTCCAAGTAGGGTTTCCAAGACTTTCGAGCACCAACCATCTAACAACCACGATCCATGCGCGTCCACTGCCACAAATTCCCGCAGTCCCTAATCCCTTCCTGAATTTGCAAGCATAATATGTGCTCGAGATCTGTCCAGCAAAGCCCATGCCACAAAACCGAAGCTCCAAAACCCCACGAGCCCTGAGCCTAGATAGCTTCGTCAGGTGCGAGCCGGTGAAGTCTACGGCGGCGTGGACGCCAGACGCTAAGACACCGGGACATTTGTGCATTCGAGGGTTTCATCTGCTTTGTAGAGTTTCGTTTCGTTGAGTCGGAGGTGCTTCGATGTGACTTAGCCTGAAGGGTTCAGGGTGTTTTCGGTTCTGGAGGTTGCGAGATCGGCACTTCGGGTTCATGACAGTTGGACCTACTGCAGATGGATCCGAGGCGTTTTGGCAACCTAGGAGTGGAAAGTTGGCAGATCCCAGAGTGTCTGAGGCAAAGCCACAGCTCTATGACCTCGCTCGAGGAACGTCCGGCTCCACATTATGTCAAGGGTTCATCGGTTCATCACTCTCATCCCCAACGCTCCTTCCCGATGCGTAGCCGGAGGCGAGATGCAATAGCAGTATCTCGGCGGCCAGTTTGGAGATATATAGGTTGCACGCGAAGCCTGAGAGCGGAAATCAAATGCAGTAGCCACACTCGAAACAAACCCCAAACTCGACACCCAACATCCTTCAACTGGAGAGCAGGAGTCGACATCGTGACCGCCACACCCGGCCGTGACCTTGAGAGTACTTCTGGTGGCCACTGCAAGGGCTCAGGAGCCGACAGAAGCGCACAAATTATCCTCAGGGAAAAGCTGGAACGCAAGAAGCCTGTGGCGAGCCACAAATTCCTAAGCGTACTCCCCGGTCCCATGAGGCCGCCTCACGGACTTCATTGACCGTGGTGTCATCACCATGTGCCCAGCCGGCGCTAATGTGCACAGCAGGATTTGATATAGTTCCGGGCCTATATAGGTGACGAGCGAGCTCAAGATGACTAATTGAGGTTCGTGGCTCGGGGGCACTGGGGAGGTTTGTCTCGCGGATTCGGGCTACGTGAAGAGGGACGGGGAAAACGTTCGAACTGACATCCGAGCCCTCAACTCCGAGATCGGAAATCCTGCACGCATGGGACCTCCCCCGGATCTTTTGCCCGATGCCATGTCGGAACAGAGGTGCAACGTGGGCTTCCTTGTGCTGGATGAGGTGCCGTTCGTGAGAGCGATCTAAAGCGGAACTTCAGACAATTGGTATCTTGGTGTTGGGAAGCCGAACTATCAGTGTCGCAAGAAGGGGGAGAAAGAAGAGTGGAGTAGGCTTCTTGACTTGATCGTTGATTTGGAGCTGTGTCAGGGTTGAAAGACAAGCCGGATAGGCCCCAAATCGTCCGCACAACAAGTTGCCCTAGCTTTGACCTTCCTGACGTGGTTCAGTGGATGAGGCCGACCGCATGCTCGACATGGGCTTTGAACCGCAGATTCGCGAGATCGTTCAAAAGCGCGTGCGCTGGCTGAAAGTATTCTCATGAAGTCGCGAAGTTTAAAGGCATTTCAAGATGGCACACACTCGGGAACAACCTAATCATCGGTTGGGGTCTACAAACTAGTGAAATAACTAGTGTTACTTCGCAGACACTTCTGGATTCTGCGTTGAAAGCGTTCCGGGGTCAAGCGAGAACGACTTGACTCGAGCCTTGGGGGCCCTGCCTCTCATAGTTTGCACAGAATCTAGCTTTGATACAGCAGTTCCAGCAATTCTCGACACAGGGTGAGTGCAGGGTGTGCGATCTCAAGCATGCAGGGGGCGAGTGATCTGCTGAGCATGTGTCACAGGCTTGCAAAAGGTGAACGTGTCAACCCGCGCAGAGGATAGCCAAGTTGGCAGTGCCGCATCAAGATACATGATTCACATGCGACTGAATCTACACACACATTGGTATGTGGCACAGAGCCCATCAGCGATATGCAAGCTTGTCGATTTGCCTGCTTCCCTGTAGAAGCGTTATCCCCTTGTCCTGACACCCTAAGAAGCCTGAGCCGTCTGTGCCCAGGACATGCCATCCTGTCGGGAGGCCGTCACGGTTTGTTGGGCTTGCTGGGAGGTCTGGGCTTGTCCCGACTCTACCTCAAGCAGTGATCATTGCGTGAGCTGCTCCTGTACAGCCCGCCATAGTTGGTGAAAGAGGAGCTGTGGCAAGGGCCCAGAACATTCAATCTCTGGTCCCAGAAATCAAACCCCGCTTGGCTCCTGCAACATCATGGCCCAGAATCACAAGTATCCGACACTGCCAGACTCCCTCCCGCGAAGTCGGTCCTCTCAGGGCCGCATGACGCTGATGTTCTCGGCGACCTTCCCCAAGGAGATCCAGAAGCTCGCGCAAGCCTTCATGAGGCCGGGATGACATAGCCGGCATAGCCTTGACTCTCCCAGACCAACCTGGGCCAGGAGCTACATCTGGATCGGCGTCGGCCGGGTGGGCGGCGCGGTGGACACGGCGGAGCCCTCAGAAGCTTCGACGACACAGCACCTGCACATTGGATTGAGGCCTCGGCGTTTTGAAGTTCCGGACTAGGCCTGGCTAAAACCCGGACCCGGAGCTTTCGAGGTGGAGCAAACCTTCATCGTCACCGGCAACCGAGGCAAGATGGGAGCATATGGGAGCCATGGGAGCGAAGTTTGGGAAGTTCGGAGGCAGAGAAACCTACGCAAGCAGCCGGCACACTGACTCTTTTGAAGCCTGCAAGATCATCGCTTTCGCAAACCCTGTGTTCCCCAAAGTATCTGCACTCGTTCTGCCTGCAATCCGGCCTGACCAAGGCAAGCCTGACGTTTTGACCAAGGCTGCCGGTGGGGGCTACGGTGCGAGGAGTTTGCCATGTTTCGGGTTTGCCTTCGCGGCTTCCAGGGCCGCTCCCTCTGCCACTACGAAGTCTACGAATGCGACGATTGGCGTCGCTACGGTATCACCTTGAATCTTGACCATGCTAGATGCTTAACTTTGACAGCCCGGTGATTGCTGCAGCCGTTCTTACTGCTCCTCTTCTCTTCAGCGACCGGGCAGCAGTGAAGTTTTTTTGGGGGACTTCTTCGGCAGGTCCTCAACACGAACCCCACGGACTCGACCTTGATCTTCGTGGCCATGAAGCGCACGGCCGCCTGGTTGGAGGCTCTCGGCCGGGAGGAGTTGTAGCCGGGGCTGATGGAGTGAGGAGTTGGGGCTTGACGTGTCAATGTCGTCGTTCTTCGAGTGTTTGCAGGGTCTGGGGTTCCAGGATTTCAGAGTGTGGGCTTGAATTCTGTTGTCCGAAGCTTGATTTTGGGTACCATTACGGTAAGTTCATGCGTTAAACGACGGCGTTTGGAACTTTGGCTTTGGGCCTTGGGTGTGCAGGCCTCGGCTACAGTAGCAGAAGGTGCCGTCGTTGAGCCTCCCTGCACCTGACAGGTGTACTTTCGCAACTAGCTCAAAAGGAACACTTGTAGATCAAACTTGCGAAAATGCGGGAAGGCAAGCGAGTCCCCAACAAGGCCAAACCGCATACTTCCAACCCCAAGCCAAGACTCTTGACGTAGACTGCTGATTTGCGGGCCTTCTTTTGAGTGATCTCACTGGTATATGTCCGAATAAGTTTGAACGCGCTTCGCAGACAGTTTTGCAGTTCTGGTTTAAGAAGCCAGACCCCAAACCGTAAGACCGGTCTGCGCCGTGGCGTCAGGGGCACCTCACTCGCATGGGCTACAATGCCGCGGCAATCCATGGCGACATGGACATCGCTGCTTGGGCTTGGGACGTGTGCGCACGCGCGCGAAGACCGCGTCGTGACCGCGTGACCTTTTTAAAGCTCGAGGCTGAAAGGCTGAAAGGCTCCAGGCTCCCTGCAGGTGCTCCAAGCCTTGAGCCGAGAGCCTTGAGCACTTGAGCCGCAGGAGCAGCGGGAGCGCGAGCAGTCCCTCTCCACCTTCAAGAGGCCGCGCTCGCGCTGCGCGAAGCGAGTTGGGGGTTGGGCCGAGGCTGGGGCCGAGGCTGATGCCGGGCATTCGTACAAAATCCCACGACCCGGAGCCGGCAGCCTTTCTCTTCGCATCGCAGTGGGAAGAGCACCTTCCTCGTGGCCACTGATGTTGCTGCCCGTGGCCTCGACATCCCGAAGGCCTTGGTGGGTCAGGTTGTGCGGTTTTTCGGAGTGGTCTGAGATGTCCTGAACGTGTTGGGTGTTTGGACTGCAGGATCTCGCTTGGGGGACTGAGGTTTCTTTATGCCAATTCTTGCCTCGGTACTGATGTCGGCAGCATCCGTCTGTGCATTAGCCGTGCCACGAGAGTTTTGGACAATGGGACAGCCAATAGGTCTCGCACGTCATCAACTACGACCTGCCGCAAAACATTGACTCCTATGTTCACCGGATCGGTCCGCCCCTTGCGCATTCGCAGAGCTTTGGTAAGCTAAGATCGGCACCGTCCTGCACCTGGGTCCTTGGTACTATCCGCCGTCGTTTCTCCGGAGCAACCGCTTTAAATCGAGGCCGGACCGGACGCATTGGTAACCACGGTTGGGCCACCAGCTTCTATGCCGAGAGCCGAGCTCTGGGTTTAGGGAGGCCGCTGGCAGATTCGGAGCTTTGAGTAGCGATTATGGGCCTAGGGATGGGGAGATATCGGGAACCTGGCGGCACCATTTAGCAGCTTTAGTCTCAGCTCAAATCTCGGGTTCTCTGAACCTCCCAGCGTGGTTGAGGTCCCGGCACACGATGGCCAGCATTCCAATGCCAATGTCGTCAAAGGCCTGTTTCGGCTTCGCATTTTGCGACTTTTCGGTAGACGGGGACTGGGCCGTAAGAAACAGCCATCGAAGCTAGTGACAAAAACGCCTTCCTTGTGCAAGACGTCCAGCCCTTCGCAAGCTTCCGAGTCTCAAGCGTAAGCCACGGGTGTGCCTCACATTTGTCACATACTTTCCGGGAACGTAGTCGAAGGCTTTCGGTCCTAACCTGATTGAATTCACCATGGGTGCTAGGCTTGCTTCTGTGAAAGCCTCCTCGTCATACATCCTTTACACATATTATACAGAAAGCAATTGCTAGACTCCGAAGGCAGTTGAAACGGCCGCGTGTAGCAGCATTCAGAAGCCATCCTGCTAACTGGCCCGTGGCAACACACGACCACATCCCTCGCCGCCAGAACTCGTGGCAGTTTTGGAGGGTGCGGGGCAGGATGTGCCTGAGGCACGCGGAGAGGTAAGCTTCTGTCGGTAGCAGCCGGGTAGGGTGTTACGGAGATACGCGCAGGATCCTTCAGGTCTTGTTTGCCGTTGTGCTGTTGTGTTCTTTTGATCGATTCACCCTCTGCCAAACATCGTTGGTCAGCCGGCCGGTCAGTCAGTCGCCGGTCCAGTAGAGACAGTTCGAGGCAAAGCTCCTTCCAAAACATCAGGTCATGCGTTTTGGCGGGAAATCTGCAGCACAAGTTGACGGTGGTTTGCACTGCGCTACATCCCTGAAGCAATTGAGAACATCGTTACCCGTAATCATTACCCCAATCCCATCGAACATCAACTTTGAGACGGCACGGGCTACTGTTCTAGACCGTTACAGAACAACCCGAACGGTGACGGCCATCAGCCAGGAGTTGAAGCAGGAGGCCTACAAGCAGGCACCCAGATTTGGGTGCGGTGTCTCTTGCGAGAGCCTCTCACTGCTAGGCAAATTCCCGCATTCCGGCAAACTTAACCTTGTCATTGAGGTTTTTTTTGGAACGTGCTTTCAGGTTTCTGGGTCGAGAACTGGAGCCCAAGCCCACTGCCAGAACATCGAGTTCGCCTTGCAAACCCCATATCCCCAAGAAGCCAAACGGCCTGGGCAATAGCCCGGTGCTTGTAGTGCTGTGCCTCATTCTGCAGTCCGATGTGTCCAGCCTAAAGAAATGCCTCGGGTCAGCCAGGGGTACCAGAAGAACAAGGGTGGCAAGGGTGAACGCGTGCCCGGCCAGTTTGGAGCAGTAGTCCCACCCTCTTCGGCTGAGATGGTTTCACTGTGTCTCTGCATCTGGATCAATGACCGTGTCAGGGTGTCCGAGAAGCGAGCATGTCGGATCTTCTCATACAGACATCACTAGTTGGCAGGGGTAAAGGATCAGTAAACCCAGACTGTAAGCACCTGAACCGAAACTAAACACCAAACGGCCCAAACCTGGAGTCACAAACTCATGGACCCACATCACTGTAGTGGTAGCACCCCGCGTGGAGTCCACCCATTGACGGGTCCCAACATATACTCCATGTATCCACGTACTTGCGGACGATAGTAGATGTTACTTCTACTCCTGCTACTGCTGCAGTAGCGCTAGCAGTGGCAGTAGCAGTAGCGGTAGCGGTAGCGGTAGCAATAGCAGTAGCAGCAGCAGTGGCAGCAGCAGTAGTAGTAGTATAGTAGTAGTAGTAGTAGTAGCAGTAGCAGTAGGAGTAGGAGTAGGAGTAGGAGTAGGGTAGTAGTAGTAGTAGTAGTAGTTGTAGTAGTAGTAGTAGTAGTGGCAGTAGCATTAGCAGAACCAGAAATTTCAGCAGCAGTCACAGTCGTGGTCGTAATCGCAGTCGTAGTTGCGGATCTTGCCTGAAAAAGGCATGACTTCGTTTTGCAGTGCCTTCGTTGTTTCGGCTCGGTCTTGTTTCGTTGCTTGCGAGCAGTTCTTACGACTGAACTGAAAAACCTCCACACTGTGACAGGTTGGGGCGGCCGCGACTCGCGAGGCTTGGGGACTCAAGGGTGGCTTTTCGAAGTTGTACCTGTAAACCAAAAGCTCGAGGTTCCCATCTACAAACCAGAAAGCAAAATTGGCTCTGGAGCCGAAGCCCGCGCAGGCGGCAACTCCATCCGCTCTCAGGGCGGCTGGCTAGGACCCCAGCGAGGTCCCAGCGCAACTCGTGGACTCCGTGCCATGCTAGGCTCTGTCAGCTGTAGATTCTTGAAGGGAAGACTGACACCTACCAATGCTTGGACCAGAGCTCCCGAGCATCAAAACCCCAAACCCTCACAGCCATGGTTCCCAAGGTCCAGCGGCAAAGGCAAGGGCGGCGGTGGAAAGGGCGGCGGCAAGCCGAAAGGTGGCAGCCGACAAGGCCCGGTCAGGGAGCTCCTTCTTTGCGGGACCCCAAGCGGACATCCTAAGTCCTAAGTCCCAACAGCCCAAGCACTCAAGCCTGGAATCCGATACGGATCCTTCTGCTCGAGATCTCGCAACCATGGCCTCAGGCCATGATAGTCGGAGATAGGCACAGAGGAACAAGCCATAACAAGCCTTCTCATTCGATTAGAGGAATCCCAAATATGAGCTGGAAAATGCCTGGCCCCTAAACCTCGTTATTGCCCGCACACGTGCGAACACTCTAGAATCTCTTCGGAGGCTCCGGTGCCGACGGCCCGAGCTGGCGAAGGGAGGGACACGCGAGAACCTGAGCCTGTTAACTCAGTGTGAAGCGAAGCGTCTACAGTTTCGGGTTCGGGGCTGTCAAATGAAAGCTTTCAACCCGCTTTAGCTTTGGGGTTGAGAGTTTTCCAGAGAAGTTGTTGGCGGTGTCCAAAATGCTACGGAGACTAGGCTCTTGAGTTTGTTTGGGAGTTTGGGCACATTTGCAGAGATGCACCTTTTTTAGACCCTCAACAAGTTCACTGGTTCAGTGTACTTCCACTGTTGCAGGTAATGTAAAAACCTGTGAGCAGAAACCGGGACAGCGTAGGAGATCCATGCAATAGCAGGTTCAGCACCAACAGCAACCAACAGCACTGCATGCTAGTTTCGTCATGAAAATCGTCATTGAAGCCGGCAGCAACTCGTACATACGAGGATTCCGGTAGTTCTAGGACGGCGCTTTAGGGTGAAAGGGGGAGCTTGAGGAGACAATTGCTAGCTCAGGAAGCTTCTTTGCAGCAGAGATTTCAGTCAGTCTTGGAAGGCTTTGGGTCTCAAAAAGTGTTGTGGGATGGGGCGTGAAGGGGCTGTTAGGTTGTCGGACTCTGGGGACTCTGCGGTTAGGCCACCAGCAATGGTGCTGCGACGCTCGGCTGCCGTGGAAAGTGATGGAGGGAAGCTTTGCAGGGTCCTGGCCGTATATGCGCACGGAACTTGGTAGCTGTGTCATTTGTGACCGCGCAGTTTTGGCATAGTTTGTGGAGATGGGATGTATGTTGGACTGTGCCTTTTCCCAGGGTTTTGCTGAATTCTATGTTTCAGGGTTGCCAGTGCTCAGAAGTACTGTTTCAGAACCGATAGGAACCGCCAGATGTCTCTGCAGCACGTTATCATCGTTGGGGCATAGATGTGCTGGTAGCCTGAACGTTCTCATCGTTGGGGCATGGTTGCACTGGACGTCAACTCACCGGAACCTGGAAGCCAGTGAAACCCTCACGTGCAGGGCCATGAACACATGCAGTGGTCCGAAAACACAAGTGGGCCAATCCCTTGAGATTCTTTCGCGTTCATCTCTCCTTCCTCATGGTATGCGCATGTACCGAGTGTACCGTTGTAGCTGCGGAAAGGCGAGATTTGATACGGCTGACAGCTTGGGAATCCCCACAATGACCCTCTGTGTGGCCCAAGGAGAGATTTCTTCGGGGATGGAGGCCGCTTGCAGCTACGTGTTCTTCATTTTTCTATCAGACACGCCCTCACACACAGACACTGAGACACTCTCGCTCTCTCTCTCGCTCTCTCTCCCTCCTGTCTCTTGCTCACTTGCTCTCTTTTGGGTATGTCGGTTCAGAGCTGCAGGGGAGGCCTGCAACCGCCCTATTGAATATTGGGTTAAATGCAGATCCCGAAACTTTCGCTTGTCTAGGTTGGATTCCGATGGACTTTTGTCTTTCGCTTTGGCGAGCGGCTTTACGTCATAAAAAACGTTCGTGTGGTTGCTTCGAAACAAGTCTTGAATCCAGTCATGGGTTTTGGGTTTGGGGTACCGTGCCCCTCTAGACTCTGGACATTTTGCATGTCTCACAGCATCGCAATACAGGATTTCGCAGACGAGCCTGACGGCTGTGCAACATGCACTGTAGGCCTCGAAGCATTGCTCCCTTTCCAGGCAGGAGCAAGGGCCAAGGCAAGAAGCTGGCGGCCCAGACGTCTGAAACCTCCTGACTCACGGCTTGATGTATACCGCAATGTATGACTAGCATGATGTAGCTGGCATAAGACTTCTGGAGGACCGCAGCAGGCCCTTACAGCAGGAAGCTTGCATCCGGGCTGCTTGGGGACATCGCGAGCATTCCTTGGAACTTGGAATGTTCCTCAGAAATCAAAAGAGTCCGAGACAGCTCTGGAAGCTTGAGGGTTTGGTGGGTCCGATTCCTGCAAAACTTATACAGATAGTTGAATAAATGGGCGAGTAAATAGATTCAGCAAAAGTAGATAGAGAAACTATAGGCATGAGTAAACATTTGTGCGATATGCACTGGCCCTGCCCTACTGCCTCGAGTAGAAGTTCAAACGCCCTCGGTCCCAGTCGCGTGCCGAGGCCCCGTGAGTGGTAGCAGCAGAGCATTGACGCTTCGCGATGGGGCCGAGGTTGAAAGTTGAGGATACGTTCTGAAAGAGATCTCCGGAGCGCTTTCAAAAGGTGTTTTGGGATGCGGCTGTCGTACTTTGGACTTAGGGCTGAGGGCCAACAGTTGAGCTCCAGGGTTTCTGATGATACCAGCGGCTGCTTCAACTGATCAGGTGTATTCACGTTCTGCACACGATGACTCAGAAAAGCAGGGCCCTTGAGCCTTGAGCCCTAAGCCCAAAAACCAGGAAGCCCTAAAATAGCTCCTGAGCCCAACACCTCAAGCCCACGTTTCCGGATCCGTCGCGGCGCCTGCGTCTCCGAGGGTTGTCTCTGCAAGTTTTCCCCGAAGCCTACGGGGCCACAGATTCGCCGGGAAGGCTCGGTGCCACAAGTGGCCAAGCAGATAAAGGCAAGCTTTCTATCTTAATCGGAGTTTTTGTTCTTGTGTTTTTGAGAGCTGGAACGATGCTTGAGTGTAGGCTATAGTTAGTTGCAGGGATGCCAAAGAGAAGTTAGAGGTATGCCAGGAGTGAGCGCTTCGAGCGCTTGAGTAATGAAGGGCGTTTGGGGGCAAAGGGCCACACAGTGCTCCGATTTCGCAAGCGGGTTGCTGTCGTACTCATGTGGCTATCGCACCTACCTTAGGAACACCCTCGTCAGATCTTTCAAAGCAGCGATAAGAGGCACGGGCCCGAAGGTTTCCTACTGCGGCCCCGAAACGTTTCTCGCTGGTGAGCGACAAAGGCAGCGCCTGTGCGATTTGTCCCGACCCAAGCCACCAAGCCACCAAGCCACCAAGCTACCAAGCCACCAAGCCCTCATCCCGAATCACCCGAAGCATCGCAAGCACTGGGCATGCCCTCCGGGCCCCCCCCGGGCCCCCCCTTTCCGGGCCGGGCCCTCGGTTTTAAGCGACAAATGCGCGGGCGCCTGCTCGAAGCCCGAAGGCAACAACGAGAGGTTGCACTCGTTTCGGAGCATTCCTGAAGGAAACAAAAAGCAGGAGCGGCTCCCCACTTCAACACCGAAAGTCCCAGCAGTCTTTTCGGGTTGCGGTTCGGACTTCGGGATAGACAGTCAGCAACATAATCAGGCAGGGTTGTGGCTGTGGATCTAGCTGCCAGTGCTGGGGAAGTTTGTGTTGGGGTCGGGTCCGCAAGCTTTGGCGTGCTTGAGGGTGTAATCCCCGCTCGTGGCACCGCCGCTTTGCAGCTTCAAAGCGTCGCAGATTGAATGAAAAGAGCTTATACGAGCTTGGACTCTATGCCATGTGCTGGAAGTTAGACTTTCGAAGTACCTACAAGGAAAGACTCTTTTGAAAGAAGGGCGTCTCTTTCCTTCATTCCCTTCTTTGGACTCTTCTTGGGCTCTGCTCTGAGCTCTGAGCTCCGAGCTTGAAATGGGGGCCTGCTTGGGCCTCGCGCGCGAGGGCGAAGGCCCGCCCTGGGCGTGGGGGACTGCACGGGCCGCCCTAAACCCGTCTCAGCCTTTGGCATGGTAAGCTTCTAGGCCCTAGGCATCTCCCCAGGCCGCCTGAGCCTCATGATGCGATTGCTTGAGGATAGAGAGAGCCCAACAGCTTCCAGGCCGCTGCTGCGATTGCGGCTCGTGGAGGAGGCCAGGGACACGCCACAGGTCAAAGGGCACTTGGTGATTTAGGTTTTCGAGTGTTGTGAAGGCTGGCAGTGCAGGGCCAGGAATTCCACAGTCTGGAAGCTCTTGTGAAAGCGAAAGCCTTGATGGACATGATGGACAAGCTTTGGGCCGTGACTGCGTGCAAGGACCGTCTGACCTTCTATCAGTTTCTCTGCTTCATGCGTTCCCTGCCTTGGGTTCTGTTATTGGAATGACATGGACACGAGGTGCCTCAGTAGTAATGCATGAGTATGGTCTCTTCCAAGTGCCCTCGTATCGAGGCAAAGGCACCCGCACACACAGGGACAGACACACAGAGATACAGAGACTCACACACCTGTGCTGCGCTCCGCGCTCGAGCATGTCGGCGGTTTCCACGATCGGCGTCACCGCCTTTTCCTTGGCGGGCCGGGAGCTGGCAAAGGTCTTTGTGCTACGGGATGTCTCAGTGCGGATGCTGGTCGAAGCGCTGGGAGCGGCTGCTGGAATCTCCTGGGACGCGTGGCAGTTGACGTGGCAAGGCGAAGCCTTAGAGGACTGGAGTCTCCAACCCTTCACCGACTCAGAGCTGTCTTCCGTGGAGCTTCAGGTGGTTCTGAAGCCGCAGCCTCTGCAGCTGGAACCGGAGCACGAGCACGCTGTCGAGCTCTTGGAGGCACTGAAGGAGCCCTACGATGGGCTGCGCGGCCTGAGCTTCGCCCTCGGATCTCTCCGACAGCTCTCGCTGGGTGCGAAAGATGATGACAGGTGTTTCAAGGACTGCCGTGGCGATGAAAGCAGCGGCGTCATGTCAGAGCCTCAGCTGAACGCTCTCTCGCGTGCCGTTCTTGACGGGAGGTTGCAGTGCACGGTCCTGTGTCTCCGTGGTGTGCTTCGGCCTATGGGTATGATGGGACGAGCCGTGCACCGGCAAGACTCAGCTGACTTAGTCTCACTGCTGTCGCACATGCCGCAGCTCACATCTTTGGATCTCTCTGGCAACCGTTTGGGGTACACCAACACTTGCATAGAGGCGCTTGGCACAGCGATGCCCAACCTTCAAAAGCTCACTTACCTGAACTTCTCCTGCAATGGCTTTTTCTCCTTCCATGGGGGCTCTGGAATGCTGCCGCCCCATGTTTCTGCGCTGTTCGTTTCCTTGCTGAACTTGACCGCCTTGGAAGTTCTGGACCTGTCCTTGAATGACAAGGCCTTCGTCCGCGATTTCTGCAAACAGAAGGAAGAGCTAGGATCCTCGTATATGCCGAGACTGCTGAAGGAGCTGCCTTTGAAGAAGCTCCTCTTTGCTGCGAACGATGCCGGGTTGAGCACGGTAGAAGCCTTGGAGGCCGCGAGACAGCCGGTGTGTGAGATCGACTACGGCTTGGAAGACCACGTCGCCAAGGCCATCCATGCGATTCAGGAGCTGCAGCCCCAAAAGTGTCAAACCATACCAGTTGATGTTCATGTGGGGTCTGTCGATGGGCTGCCGGTTTCTGATTGTTCCAAAGGTGTTCAGCGATACCACCGTGTGACGACCACGAAGTCATGTTGAAACTTGTGAAGGGGTCTTGAAGTCGGCAGACTGAGGCTTCTTCAAGTCACAAACTCAGCAGGTCTCACGGCCGACAATTTTGCCAGGTCCACTCTGCAATCGGTTCAAACAATCGGCTGAAATCGTTGAGGAGCCTTGGGAAGAGGGCGTCTTCCGCCTGCCCCTCCTCGATTTGGAGCCGGCGCAGCGGTCGTGGCCGGTCCGCACGGCCTACTACTGGCACCTGGGCTGTGGCCTCTCTGCTGTCGAGGAGGCGCAGTTGAACGGTTACGGTTCCCCGAAGCCCTGTGCAACAAGTTTGCGCGGTTTGTGTCTTTGCATGATGACGATGATTGATGATGGTGCGAAGCGTCTAGAGCGATGCGTAGAAGTCTCTGTGGTACTCGTCGCATCACATGTAGCGACGTAGCGCCTGAAAGGGGCTGCGGGGGCGCGTGGCTTCGGTGGACGTCTCCGGGTCCAAGCTGGGCCGCTCCTGGCCCGGGCTGGTGAAATGCGTTCTCGCGCCGCACTTCCCAGGGCTCCGTGAGCTGAACTTGCAAAAGACGAACGTTGCCATCGACTTCCTCACGGCTCTGCACCAGCCGGCCTTCGCGTCCCTGAGAAAGATCGACCTAGCAGACTGTGGTTTGTGCCAGTTCACGGACTTGGGCGACGGGCCGCAGATTGCGCAAGCATTCTCGTTTTGGTCTGAGTCTTTGACTGATCTGGATCTCTCCAACAACTTCATAAGCGAGTATGGAGATTTTTCCCCTGGCCACTTGGAACACAACCTGCCTCCCCTAGTTCGTGGCCTGAAGCGCTTGAAGAGATTGGCTTTGCGTGACAACGATATCGGCGGCCCGGACGAGCGTACAAGGTCTATGATTCTGGATGCTTTCGACTTCGAAGCATTCGAAGCGGGATGCCTGGAAGAGCTTGACCTGCAGAGTAATCCTCTGGAGTCTCCTGACTGGGACGAGCTGCTCGACCGCCTGCGAGCGGTGGTGCCGCAGGTCCACCTGGGCGGCTAGGGCAAGGGCGGCAAGGGCTAGGGCGCGGGAGGCGCTGGAAAGAGCGGCGGCAAGCCGAAAGGCGGCAAAAAGCTGGTCAGACCGCGATTCGATTGCACAGAGAACTTGCAAGCGCCTGCGATTCAGACTCTTGGGCCGTTGTTAGGGGTCCGGGGCTTAAGGGAGCACACCTTAACGTATCTGAAGCCCCAGGCTTCAATCACCTACTTTGCAGGGAAGTTGCGAGTTTCAGGGTTTTCAAGGTTAGTTTTGGTGTTGAGTTTCGGGCGGAGTTTCGGGACAGAGGTTTCGGATATAGAGGAGTTCAGTTTCGGATCAGTTCAGTGCGCGGCCAGTTTATAGTGCACGTAACAACTACTAGTAGTACAAGCAGCAGTAGTACTCCTGGCAGTTTCTGCTCGTATTGGTCGTACTGGTACTAGCAGTACTGTAGTACGAAAAGTATTCGCAGTACCAGTAGTAGTACTCTTAGTATTGCTCTAGCGGTACTGTAGTAGTCACTTGGCAACATCCCGACCCCCGCCCCCCCGCCCCCCTCCCCCTCCCCCAGCGCCCCGAATCTGACAACCTCGCGCCCCGAAACTGACCCTCCCCCGTGCCGAAACTTGGCACCGAACTTTGTCCCCGTGATCCGAAACTCACCGGCCGCCGATCCGAAACTAGAACCCCTAAACTATGGGCACCCACTTTGCAGGCAGACAGAGGCTGCTCCGGTGGAGGACGGGACATCTGAGGCGCTGTTCTGGGAATTCGTAGTCCAGAGGCGGAAGGCACAAGCACAACCAGACTGCTGAACACTGCAGACAGAGCCCTTCCCCTCCCGTTACGCCCGACGCAGACAGCCCGACGCAATGCGAGAGCTTTCGATATGTCCGGGAGTCCCAAGCCTTCATCGCCAGAGGCCTGGATCCGGATGCCCGCTGGCGGCCCAAAGCACAAAGGCCTGGATTCCAAAACTCGTGGCTCTCAAATCCTCGAAGCAGGAAGCCGAGGATTAACCTGCCTCAGACCACACCCGGAAGCTTCAGCCTCAGATTCTCGACCCTAACACTTGTAATTCCTCATTTGGGGTCGGGATTGTTGGATTGACAGCCAGTGTCTGATCCATGTTCCGAATTGATATAGCTCATCATCATGATGAACGCATTATTCGCTCACTGCATCCCCTTGCGGAACATAGTCGATGTTGCCAGCGAGTCTTGCAGCGCTGTCAGTATGCCGACATGTCCTGAAGCTGCGACAAACTCGCTGCCGAGACCAAATCTTCCCAAGAAGCCCATTCGCACCGACGCTCCCGGACGCCAATGTCTGAGCCTTGCACATCAAACCCTGGGCCCGGCCCTGGACTTCACATCCAAAAACGGGCGAGCCGCGAGCATCCGCGAGCCGGCAGCTTGCAAGCCCTGCGGTTCCTGCGGCAGGCTGACCGTGAGCAGCAAGACTTCCCGAAGATTTCCAGGGCACGAGCCCAATGGTTTGTGGGGGGATTGCTCGTTGTCCAAGGACCTTCGGCGCCACAGGTCCTGAGAGGATTCGTTTCTGGGCTGGGGCTTCGAACTTCCGGTCTTTCGGGGGGGGCGGGGGAGGTTCTGGGTCAAGCAGATGGATTCCAATCCTTGTGCTGGTTCAAGAGCTTTCGGGTCTGTGTTCCTTGAGCCAAGCGTGGGGCTTCCTCACTGCTTTGACGTCCTGAGTGTGGCTCCGCTTCCATTTTCTGCGGACCCTCATGATGTGACCGATAGACCTAGAAAGGTCGGGGATGAGCTTGGCCTTCCTGGTTCTGAGCCCCTTGGGGGTCTGAGTGGCTCTTCAGAAATTTCGGAGTTGTAGAGAGGCTCCGACTCTGTTAGATCCACCAGACCTCTTCTCTTACATCGGCGAAGAGCGTCGAACACTGGTGTGCAAACGTTGATGCGCAGGTCTCATGCAAATCTGAAGTTTTTCTCAGACCTCCTTGGGTCAATCCAATATGGGTTCCGTCTGCCTGCGCCACGACGCAGAAGGAAAGGAAGTCCCCATATCAGAAACCCCGCTGGAGCGCCTGCGTCAGACTTGAAAAAGTGTCCAGGCTGATGAGCTTCATCTCCGTGTGGGCAAGGGCACATCGATCGGAAATCGGAAGAGCAATCGAATTTGCTTCGACTCGGTGCTTCCGTCCTATGCTTTCAGCAGGTGCACATTTACTGTCGTTAAGTGCGAGATCAAGCATAGTGGCTTGGCAGGGACTGAGAGAGTGTATCTGCATCTGAAAACATCTTAAAACTACACTCGCCGCCCTTAGCTGCTTGCATTGCTGCCAAGACACATCAGCGACTCTGCAACTGGTTTTGAATGAAGCTGTTCCATTCTAGGCTTGTGCGGCTCTTTGAAATGCACTTCTGCATGTCCAGCATGCAATGCAGTTCTCGACATGTAAAGAAAAACAATGAGTGAACGTCGATGCATCGATCTAGCACAGCAGACGGCACGTGGGATTTAACGGGTCTTAAAATGGATCATCATGTCACTGCAGTGACCACGTTCGAGCTCTAAGCTGGTCTCGGTCGATCGTCGGATTCAAGCTGAACGCTGCCACACTGCTTGGATTGATTGGCTGTTTCGGCTCAGTGCCTTGCCCTGCCTGCCTCCACACACGACACGCTGACGATCAACAGGCAGGACAGAATGGTTCCCGACTCAGAGCCGAAGCTGCCGGCTTTGGGGCTTTTTTCCCTTTCGTGGTTTCCACCTCTGTGGTTCGGGTCCTCAAGTTCCACAGCCTCAACCACTGCTGGCCAGCATGTCCAGACTTTCTGCTTTCTGAAAGCTCAAATTGGGCGTGCATGTGCAACACAAGGCACCGGCCACGCAGAGAGCTGCCGCCCTCGCCGGCTGCGCCGCGGCCGGGGGGCTCGCGAACGAAAACCCAAGATTCTTTGGTGTGCTTTTGAGCCACCCATTTGTCAGGGTTTTTCCTGCCGGCGCACACGAGGGTTCGTAATCCCAAGCCAGATTGCAGCCACCCCAAACTGACATCTTATGGCAGTCCGGGTCTTGCGCTGAGTGATGAGGATTGTCGCGATGACGGTCATGGTGATGATGATGGTGATGAGGTTGATGAAAATCATAATACTCACTATGATCATGTTCATCGTCATGACCACGAGCATGGTCATGATCATGAGGTTAGGTCGACGAATTCCCCAGCTAGATTCCGGCCACTTGCAAATGCGGTCCTGTGCTCAAAGCATGGATCAAAGCGGATGGTGAGTACGTATAACTAGCATGAGTCTTTCTAGTTGTTCGCTGTTTATGCTGCTGCTGCTCCTTCCGTATGACAAACGGCCTCTTGCTGGCAGGTCGCAGGAACCGCTTTCGTTGCGCTGCCAGCCACGGGCCTCACAAAGCAAGAGTGTCAGCGGTGTTTCTGTCCAGGGGATCGGTCGGTTTGTCCATTGTTGCTTGAGGAGTACAGTGCTGTCGATGTTTGCTTGCTGCGGTTGACAATAATGTTGATGTTGCTGTTAATGCTGTTATTTCTACTGCATTTACTATTCCTACTGCTATTGCTAGCTGCTACTGCTGCTACTGCTGCTACTGCTGCTACTGCTGCTACTGCTGCTACTGCTGCTACTGCTGCTACTACTACCACCACCACCACCACCACCACCACCACCACTACTACTACTACTACTACTAGTACTACTACTACTACTACTACTACTACTACTACTAGTACTACTACTACTACTACTACCACGACTACTACTACTACTACTAAAACTACGACGACGACGACTACTACTACTACTACTACTACTACTGCTACTACGACTACTGCCACTACGTACTGCTACTACGGCTACTACTGCTACTGCTGCTACTGCTACTCCTACTAATAGTACTACTACTGCTGCTACTACGACTACTACTACTACGACTACGACTACTACGACGACTACGACTACGGCGACGACGACGACTACTACTACCACTGCTGCTACCGCTACGATTGCTGCTACTGCTACTACTGCTACTACTGCTACTGCTACTACTACTACTACTACGAGCACTACCATTACTACTACGAGCACTACCATTACTACTACTACTACGACGACGGCTACTACTACTGCTATTGTTACTGTTACTGTTTATTAATATTTTTGTTGTTATTATATTATTACTCTACTATTGCTTCTATGCTGTTGCTACCACGTATGTACCCCCGCCACCGCCAGCACGCCCACCACCGGCACCACCGGCACCACCGNATCGCCACCAGCGCACCAGCGCCACCGCCACCAGCGCTACCGCCACCACCAGCGCCACCGCCCCCACCACCACCGTCACCACCACCCCTATACCAACCGCCACTCTGTTATTGCTGCTGCTTTATACGATGCCGTGGCGAGGGCAACGACGACTACTACAAGGACTGCTGCTACTAGCATGGGATACTGGTGTTGCCAGATGAGGTAGAGGTCATGAAGGGGACCGTGAATCGAACTAGGTTGCTGCACATCTTCGTTGATAAGGCCATGCGACTAGGAAGTGTCAATAAGCACAGCTATAAAGCCACAGCAATTCTTTTAAGTCTCTGCACCCGAAGTCCTAAGCCCTAAACCTTCACCTACCAGCTAAACCCCAAGAAGCACAGCAAGGGCACCCGCCAAAGCCCAGGCCTCCCAGAGTGAGCGAACAGCAGCTCCAGCCCTGCGCGGGCAGAGCGCCACGGTCAGCCCAGTTCGTTTGCTGCACCCCAGGGTCTAGTAACTCCAGTATCAGGGGTTTCAGTATGTTGAGGTCCTTTAATATTGAGGAGTTCTGATCTTCGACGTCAGTAGTTGTTGGTCGTAGAAGTGTATACCGGGCACATGTCGGAAAAGCAGAGATACAGAGAAGAATATTCAAGTCGGCATTTAAGATGCATGTGGCTTTTGCATGGGTTCAGGAACAGACGCTACAGCCTTGATTGAGGGTGAGGGCTGTCAGCTCGATGGAAGAGGTTGACGTTCAGCGGTCAATACACACATACACTCAACCGCATTTCTGTGGCATTTGACGTTAGCCGGTTTGGGACCTTCGCCACGATGAGACCTTCGGATGCAAGTGCACAGGCATCTAGCACTGCCACTGGACAGAGCTTTCTGAATGCTGCGGGCGCCGGAGTGCTCAGCTGTGGGTCCAGAACACTGTTTCGAATCAGTTGTCAGGAGCAGGATTGAATTGGGAAGTGGGGCTGCGAAACATCGGCAGTTTCGCAAGTTAACTTCACCCAGATTTGTCGAAGTTTCACGCTGTGCAGTGTGTGAAATCCCTGCCATCAGTCCAGTCATGCAGATTCACGAAGGATCTCCGATACTGGGACAACGAGCAGCTTCTCTTTGGCCAATTAGTTGGGCAAGCAAACGCGTCCATGATCGTGTTAGTCGACTGCACCCCTTCTGAACGACCCGGTGGCCTTTTTTGCGTCCGTTCTGACAGCTCGCCAAGTGGATGTAGCAAGAACCGAAAGGAGCCAGTGTGCTGGCAATGCCCAATTGCTTAGTGGCCGTAGCGGCCAGAGATGTGCAATAATTGCATGTCCGAGAAGACGATGAACCAGCTCGACTGCAAAATTCCGTTCTTCAGACCTCGTGCACACCAATTGCCACAAACCCACGGGTGAAGTCCATGATAGGATGCAGACAAGAAGTTTATCGGTGAGCATGGAGGTCGAAAAAGACAGTGGTCCCGTTATAGCCCCCGTCGCGGGGTTGAGAACAAATTGAGCCAGAAACAAGAAATGTCGCGGTCGAAAAACAAGATAGGCCAAGAGCGCGGTCTGGAAACAGGCATTTGGGGTCGAAGAGAGCAGCCCCGAAAGCAAAGTCTATCATGTGACAAGGGAGATTTGAAAATTACTGCAATCTCGGGTTGAGCTAGAAATGTCGCGTATTGAATGAAGAATTACACCTGTGTTGGAGAGTCACGCCAATCCTGTGCAAAGCACACCTCGCGAACTTCGACAAGATCCAGCAAGCCCCAGCTTCATTCTACGGCCAGGCTGCATGACTCCATATCTGTGTCAGTGTGCCTGTGGAACTTTCGAGCTCCTTCGAACTCGCCCTGAATCAAGCCTTAAAGCCGTAAATCCGAGCACAGAAAGCTTTCAACGAACCGAAGTGCTCTGCACCACGGAGGACCCCATGGTGGCTTGTTCATGCCTTCTCTTTCAATTATGTGCAGGTACTCGTCTCATCATATCAGCCGCGCTTGATTCCCTTCTCTGCAGACTCGCCTAGCGAGGTGGCACTCGGCGGCTCAGCAGCCGCAGTGGCAGCCAGGAGGCTGCGGAAGGCCGAGTCTTTGTGGAGACTACAGGGTGAAGGGAGCTAGGGATCTGGGAGATGTCATGGCGGCTGCCAAGGGTTTTTCAGTTTAGATCCCTGACAGGAGACGACGGCCTCGCAGAGCCGGGATTCCCAGCAAGTGGGGCCTTTGGGGGTTCAGATTTTCTAGCTTGAAGCGGTCTCTGCCCGCTTGTGCTGAGATTTATGCTGGTTGCACTCAGCATCACGGCTGTGATCTAATTTTCGTTCGTCGTCGTGCCGTCCTGCTCCTCCTTCCCTTCGTCCTAGTGGCCGCTGATCGTGGTCGCGGTGGTCGTTTGTCCTCGTCATTGTCGTAGTCGAAGATGTTTGTGATTGTCAAAGGTGTTGCAGTGGTTGTGGTTGTCGTTATGGCCCTTTCTTGATGCGGTGGCAGGGTCCAATGCAAATGCCATCCAAGCTTCCGAAACTGCAAGTGGGCAGACAAACTCACTGCCCATAAGCAAGAACATGTGAAAGTTTCTGTCCTGGTCCTGATTGAAAGTGGAACCCTTAGCGTCCCCAAAGAAAGACCCTTCGACAGGGACGGTCGTCTGCGCCTTCGAGAATGAGCTCGGGGTGCAAGCGTGTGGGTGCCCAGACATTTGTCGCAGGGTTGTCCGTCCAGCTGGGCAAAGAGGGATGTGATCCATTGTGATCCCGACGGAGGGGGCTTAGGGTTCAGTGGTTCTTTGGGGGCCTTGAGGCTCCCGACGACTCTACAGTGTACAGCTCTGTGGCCCATGGCACGGCTGAGCGACGTCCTCTTGTTGTGAGCAGAGGGAGCCGAGCCAGAACCTCCGAGCCTCAGGCCAGTTGGATTCTGGGATCCTGCAGGCAGGATTCCAATTTGCCGGAGCTTTCGGTCGCTTTTGCATGGGCTCCATTGGTTGAGGCAGTGCTCTTAGGCCCCAACGCTTGCCTACCGTCTCGCGCCAGGCCCTGCATGCAAGTTAAGCCGCTGTTGGCAGGCTTCACCTCCGATGGCGACTCAAAGGACGAGGGTTTCAGCATAGTAAGGCATAATAGGCAGCTTTGGGGTCTTGGGGAAGCTTTGAGGCTGATGCGGTGATGTTCAAGGCTACGCCCGCGCATTCACCTCGATTTGCTGAGCGAAGTCTCAAGGTGTCTGGCGTGAGGCGGTCCTTGGCCAAGGTTTAGGAGATCAAGGTAGTTCACAGCAGCTTTGTCGTGCCGTTGAAACCTCGTTTTGGCGTTTCCTTGCTCGACTCGATTTATCTGGGCGGCTTCGGGCGGACCGGCAAAAAAAGGCCTTGCATCGCAAGCCCTGGTGCCCAAGCTTGCTTGACTGCTCCGGATGTGGAGGAGTTCTTCCGACGCCGAGTCGCCGAGCTCAAGCACGGCCGCGTGTCGATGTTGGTGCCTCGCCCTGCACAGCTCTACTTCGGCAAACCGCAAGAGCCCCTTTTCACAAAGCCTTGTTAAACCCCCTGTTGCCGATTCTCAATCTCGCAAAGCCCGAATTTGAGCGTCGGATCGGCATGCAAACCTCAAACACTTCAGCCCAAAACATGCTGCACACTGTTGAAGAAGATCCAGGATCATCTTTCACCAGGACTGGTGAGAGCAACAACTTCTGCTTCCTCTACTCTGAACTCCCCTTCGGAAGTCCATTGCCTTTACCTTTCCTGCCGTTACCACTCGTATTGCTAGTTGCAATCAGCGTCATCGTCAGCGTCATCGTCATCGTCGTCATCACCAGTGACAGCACTCGTGTCTTGACGTCGTGAAGCCTTCACCAAGTTCTCACAACGTAAACAGCCACGGCAGGCCTGCACCGGATACATCTTTCAGGAGTTCGCACGGACGCCTGGAAAGTTTGGGCGTGTGGGGTGGGAGTGAGCTTAGGGAGTTTGGGGGCCGGGGCTGAGGTACGGCCGCGTGTGCAGGATGTGCTGTGTAGCTCAGAGATGCAGGGTTTTCGGGTGGGATTCCGCCGCAGGGGGTTGCTTAGACTTGAAGCGAAGTTCGGCTTGCTTTTCGGCGAGCTCCGTCGCTGCAGCATCTCTTGCAGAACCTTGACCAATCCTCGCAGCCATTGAACAGTGCACCTTGCGCGCTGCCTTGCATTGGTCTTGAAGATCCGGCCAAACCCCTAAACAAAAGACACCAAACCCCTGAACCCTACACCTTTTGTGCTGTTTCGCCTCAGTTCCGCTTCCCCGGGTACTTGTCGCCCTCTTCAGAGATCAAGTTCTCGGATGCCGGGACCTTTGTTGGGGTGAGGACCAGATCTTCCAGGATCGCCAGGTCAGGGATCTTCGCGTCGTATGGTGGGAGTTCGTATTTCCTTGGGCGGCTTGGGCCATCCCAGATTTAGTCCTCGGGGTCATGAGCATGTTTTTCCTGGAGTCGCAGTTGAAGTTTTTTGCACGTCCGCAGTGATTTTCAGCTCGTGCCCTGAGACACCTGGACCTCAAGCCTGTAACCCGCAATTTCAAAACGCAAAGCCTTCTGATCTCTTGGACTGCTTGCCATGACTCATCCTGAATCCCTCCCAGGTTCCCAACGGCCTCGCCGCTGTGACCAAGGCCGAAGCATTGCTGCTACTCGTTGTTTTTGCAAACATCATGACGATTTTTCATGAGCATGGCGACGACGATGACTATGATGAAAACGGAGATTTCCGATACCATTCCTGCTGTTGTCTGTTTTCGAACCTCGCAGCCCCAAGATGCCCTTCGCGTGAGTGTCTCGTTCGTAGCGGTGATTTGAAATGTCAAGGTGGACCCTTCCTTTAGCCATTGCCAGCTACAGGTTCAGCGGCCAGGGTGCAGTGCCCTTCATTTCGTCAGCTATGCGCATTCTCTATAACCGCAAGACCTGCTTATCAAAAACATGAGTTTTCATGGTAGAGTGAAGCGACAGCAACATGACTTTATGCAAACTTGGCTCACCCCAGCGTCAGGACTTCTTCTTGTTCTGCAATCATGGCTGCTGCCTTTCCAGTTCCCGCGGCTATTGCTCTGATTGCAACTGTCGTGGTGGTTGTTGCACGACTGCTTTTGGTGCTGCTGCTGTTTGTAGTACTAGTTGCTAACCTAGACCGGGGCCGGATGCCGCTGTTCTCATCCGGGCAGGTCCCCGCAGTTGGCTGGCCAGGGCCTGACAGCGTAGGGTTCGGGTTCGAACCGGCAGTTTTCGCTCGAAGTACAGAAGGTCCAACGTGAAATGGTCATGATATGAGGGTTAGGGTTCAAGCAGGTCGAAGGGCTGCCCGACATCCCCAAACTTGAATGTCCTAAACCGCCAGTGTCCAGAAGAAGCTCAAGGAGCTTCCAACAGCACGGTAGCCTTGGAAGTTAAACCCGGAAGCCTGTTGAAACCGCTGCATGCTGGCCGTTGACAGCCTTGCCCGAGCCTGTATCAAGAAACTGACATGTTTCCCCACGTTTGGGAAGCCCTGGTGATCTGAGATTTGATATCGCACCGATCTAGCTGAGTGAGAGCTTGGATGGTGTTTGTTTGAACCAGAGGTTCCAGTACACCATCTTCTGCGGCCTCTGCGACCTCTGGTTCGCAAACCAGGCTCTGCCATAGCCGGCTGTTGCTCCTGCTATGGCTTTGGTGCGTGCCTGCTTCCCGAGCACTTCGGAAGAAGCCTCGTCCCTGAATCGCTAGGAAACCCGAAACCGGGCTCTGAGAGTTTAGCGCCTTCTTCAGGCGCAGACCAACCCCCCCGGCAAGCTGGGAACGCGGCTCTGGGGCCGCTTGCCTCGTCAGAGCCGGGCTGGGAGTCCGCAGCGAAACCAGAAGAACAACGAAGAAGCAAGTGTGTGTGTGTGTACATATGGATGGGTACAGCTGTTGATATAGACATAGATATCAGGTATGGTTACTATGGGTGTAGATATACATACAGACACCGATATGAGCATGGATACAGATAGAATGTATGCACGTATACGCCTACCTGCCTACCTACCTACTTACCTACCTCCCAACCTCCCTGCTTGCCGGCCGGCCGGTCAGCCTGCCTGCCTGCCTGCCTGCCTATACGTACATGCACGGGCGCTTACATATGTATATGTATTTATATGCATATACGCATGTGCACGGACGAAGTATCGAGGCTACAAGACCCTTCACAGATACATGTATAAACATGTATGTGTATATGTATATGTATATGTATATGTATATGTATATGTATATGTATATGTATATGTATATGTATATGTATATGTATATGTATATGTATATGTATATGTATATGTATATGTGTGTGTACGTATGTACATACATATGTATCCATGCATGCATGTATATACGTATGCACGTTTGTAGCTGTGTAGGTATACTTATGTATGTATGTATGTGTGCAGGTTTGTAGGTGTGTAGGTATGCAGGTATGTAGTGATGCATGCATGCATGCATGTATGTGTGTATGTATGTACGTATGTGGGTATGTAGGTATGTAAGTGTGTATGCATGTAGATATACATGTCCATAACGCTAAATGACCGTATATGCATCTCTCGCTGTCGCTCTCGCTCTCGCTCTCGCCCTTTCTTCTCTCTGTCTCTCTGTCTCTCTCTCTCTCTCTCCCTTTCTCCCTTTCTCCCTTTCTCCCTTTCTCTCTTTCTCTCTCTCTCTCTCTTTGGCTCGCTCTCTGGCTCTCAGTTCGACTTGTAGTCGTAAATTGTACTCATTGTCAACATTGTCTCCGACTGGGAGAACACCCCGTGTGTTCCCAACTCTCCTACAACCTGAGCTCGGAACACCCGAGGGCTTATTTGGATGGAGATGCCCTCTGGTGCAAGCCTCTCGAGGTGAGGGAGCCACCAACTATTCGTACGGCTTCCTCGGTGTGCCGGGGTCACAGGGCTTCCAGACAGGGCTTCCAGTGCGGGCAGCCTTCATGGCCCGAAGGTCGACTTAAGAGTTGAGGTGTGTGTCCCAGAGCGCCTACATGTGACACCCAGGCCCCGAGAAACTCAAGCCGCGTGACATGAGATTCTGCAGAAATGTTTGCAGGCAAGCAACAGCACTTGAAACCCTCTTTGCCATGCAGGGGTCTCGCGTGCAGGGGAAAGCGTGGGTTGCTACTGCGAGCATGCATGCATCTCGAGAAGGGGATATCTTGTATGATTGTGATACTGGCTGTCAGGGTACGGCTGCCATTCTTATCACAGGTTTTGCCATGCCCACGTCTCAATCTCAACACACCACCACATACTCCTCTTCTCGTTCCGTTCTCGGGCTGTTTGTTCCAAACTCAGCCACTTCCCAGGTCGTACTCTTGCGGTTTGGGATGTGAGGTTTACGACCTTAGGATTCCGGTTCCAATGATGTGGGTCGAGGGCTGCGGACTGCTCCAGACCACTCTCCAGCAGCGTGTGGCAGATGCATCCATCTTATCTTTGTCAAGCTCTAGACCTTCGTGGGGTACCTTCATTCATGTTGGTGCCGACCTTGGTTGCTGCATCGCTTTTGTACTCCAGGAAAGAAACCCAACTGTCAGCTAAACTCGGAAATTGCAACACTGTTGATCACCGACAAAACTGCATCCTTACCAAGTGCTGTACTCCCAAACCCTGGGCAAAAGCCCTAAACAAACAACCTAAAGCAAAAAAGCAAAATTCAATCTCTGGGCCCGTGCTATCTATGTTGATACTCTTCCTTTTACGAATAGTCCTAAACCGTCAACCCTTGAACCATCCGATGCAGAGCCGTTGTTCGATAGCCAGCTCTAAAACTCTCGGCCATGCCCTGGGATGGCCGAAGTGCTGTCGCCACAGGCACGCAGGGTGTTCGAGGAATCAGGAGTTAGGAGTTTAAGCGGGGTGGACTTATAAGGTTGAGTTAGGGTGTCTTTGAGAATCTCACAGACTGCGGGCAGTGTGCATCCATGGATTTTGGGTCGGGCATCTAGGGTTGGTTTCAGGTTGGATCCACACAATCCACTCGAAACCTGAAAACGCCACAAGATAGGTAAGGATCACACAATCCTGCCACACACACACACACACACACTCTTAAACCTGTGAGTGTTTGCCACAGGATGATGAAAGCAATAAGCCCGTAGTAGCAAAGGCATTCGCGTCGTGTAGAGACAACCACGGTCAGAAGGAGATGAAAAGTAGGACACATAGCGCTAATTCATATGGTGTAACAGTAAAACAGTAACCCGGAAAAACGATGTCTTCGCGAATAATCTTGCTTATGATCTGCGAAGACAAATCACACTAATCAAGACCGCAGCAATTGCCCAGCCTTGGCGCAGGCGCGTTTGCTGCCGGGGTGTGTGGCTGCCGCTGCCCGGGCAGAGCGATGGCAGGCACTGCTTAGAGTGGGGGGTGGGGTGGTAGATGGAGGGTTTAGTGGTTCGTGCGGCTTGAGCCTCAGAGGTGCAGGGCTAGACAGCAGAACCACGGGATCCAGATTAAAGGGCCAATGGGAGTTGAGAGATGCTAGTTGCGGACTTGATGGCGCTTTTCCAGGTGTTTTTCCGGACGTACATGTTGCGTCTGCTCCTCGAGTTCTACTGCACTACAAGCATATGTTCAGGAACTCCGCAATGGCAGCTTGCAGTCGTAAGTACTGTGCAGCGCGGTGCCGCACAATGATATGCCGGACTCTGTGCCCGCCAGACCCCCCTCGAACCTTTTCCTGCCCGACCCACCACGGAGCCATACGAAGCGGATCCCAGGGCCGTGGGTTGCAACATGGGCCTTCAAACCTCAACCCGCACCTTGAGCTCTACTGCAGCCCCGATGCCGCACAGGAGGCACTCCTGCTGCCCCGTCGCGGCAGACAAAGCTCACTCAAGGGTGTTGTTGTTCACTCGACTTTGACACTGGTGGCTGGTGGCTGGAGCTTTCGGGCCTTCGGAGTTCTGGGCAGCTTTGCAGGCTAGATCAGAGTGACATTTGGGACTCTGGCTTCGTGTCATCAGAGTGCCAGGGTTCAAGACCGAGGCTCGGTGAGGATTCGCATCGATGGCGTCTCTTTATGCCCAGTTGCCCCCTCAACAAAGAATCCCGACAGCCAAAGGCCGACACCACTGCCAGGCAAAACAGATCGTATCAGAGCTCTCACCCTGAATCTTCGAATCCCCCAAAAGGTGCAGGGAGTGGAGCCGCGGTCCCACCCTGAGCATCGATTCCATTCTAGACCGTAGACCCTGAACCCCAAGCCCGGAAACCTTGCCGAGGCATCCCGCCAAGTTCTTACACACAGGATGCAGAACACTTCCTGCACGGCTTTACAGCTTTACTGAAGGCCTTGCCATAGATGTAAAACCCCGCTTTCGCCGTTAAGATGCTCGGCCTTGTTCCGTCGACTTGACAATCTTGTACGTAGTCGACTGTATGATTGTCAGGCTTGCGCGAAGAGCTGAAATTATGCTAAGCACTAAGCTCCCAGCATCCTCCAAAACCGCGACAGCACCAAAGGTTCGAAGAGGGTCGGAAGGGTGTCCTGCAGCCCGGCGTAGTCGGGTACTCTGCAGCCATCGGCGCTTGTCCCTTGGCTGACAGGGCTTCCAGAGGAGGGTGTCTGTTTTCGGGGTTGTCGGAAGGGGTTGAAGATTCAGCATTTCACCCACCCCACCTCATAGTTCCAGGACGCCCCGTAACCGTCGAAGAGCGAAAAGCCTTAAAGCCATCGAGTCGTCGAGGTGCCAGGGGCAAGAACTGGGACTTGGCCTTGCTCTACCTCTCGGCACTGGTCTCGGCCACCCTGGAGGCCGGAGGAGGCCAAAGAACGACGCGGAACGCAGAACGCCCCAAAGCGACCGAACATCCCTTGGGCCCTTGGTGTTCTGGAGGCAAACGAAGTCTCCTACAACACCACCATCAGCGCTTGCGAGAAGGGAGCACGCTGGGAGCAGGTGCCCTAGATCATTTTGATCTTCTTGTTCGCTTGGGGTCCGCTCGTTGCATGGGCGGTGACGGCGGTTTATGTCAGTTGGGCAAAAGCTGGTTCCTAGGTAAGCGGATGCAGCGGTGATTTCTGGTGGAGATGCAGTGGGGAACATTGGGTATGCGGCGGGTGGTTGCGTGCTGTTCTCTCAAGCGGGCAAGGCCTCTGCCAATTGAGTCGCGGGGGCCATGGAGCCTTTGAGGATGGAGCTCTGGGGTCGAAGGTAGTTGTCGGAGACGGTGAAGGCTAGGCTGTTTCCGGCGCCGCCAAACCGGAAGCCCCACAGGACCTGCCGCCGCCCCTCCACCTCCACAAAGACAGGAAGAACAGCAAACTCTAAGGATGGATTCTAGGATTCAGGGCAAAGGAAGATGGAAGCCCGCACCAACGCTGCCAGGCTCTGGCCCTGTTTGCAGAAGCTCGCCAATCGCAGGTGAGAAAGGATGCACCTTGCTTCGACACAGGGGTCATTTTCGGACGGAGCGCCAGTTTTCCTTTGAAAGTCCCCACCACAGGCCGTGACAACTTTCACCTGTGGTACGAGCTTCTCGCTAGAAGTAATCCCCGTACATGGCTACGACAGCTGAGTAAGAGTTCTTCTTTCCATACCATTGACAATGCTCTTCAGCTGTACTTTGCATTGAGATCTAGAGAAGTGTCTATGCTGTGCAGCTTGACAAATCCGCAATGCTAAGTTGTAGCATGAAGGTTTCCCAAGCAGCTTGTAGATTGCAATCAATCTGCCATGTTTGTCCAAGTGCATCGCCTCGTCACTTACTGAGGTGATCACCTTCAATGCTGCTATCAGTGCCTGCGAAAAGTGTGGGCAGTGGCAGCCCGCACTTGCCCTCCTGCGAGCACTTGCGGAGGCCTGGCGCTACGCATTGCGGGGTCGCAACATCAAAGGGGGATGAAGGCCGGGGGGAAATCCCAATGTAAAGAGCCCGTGCATACAGAATCCTTCATCCTACCTGCCTTCATCCCACCTTTTGAGGCCTCCGAAAAATGGCATGCCAAAGCTTCGAGTGCTTTATGGTTCGGGTTAAGGATTGTGAAATTTGTATTGGTGCCAGGACTTAAGGTCAGCAAAGGATTCACCATGTGGCTCGTGACGCGCGTCCTAAGCTTTGCGGGGGTGTTCTTGTATCAATTCGTGGCGGGAAAGCCTTGATATTGCCCCAGGTTTGCAAACTAGGTGTACCTCGAAACCGACCCAGCCCGACCTGAAGCCCGCCCGAACGCCCTCACCAAGAGTTTTGCAGAGGCTCACCTGGAGAGGACGACCATCGCCTTCAATGCCGCGCTCAGTGCCTGCGGGCGAGGCGGAATTCTCAGCTTCTCTTGACTTTTCCCCCTCTAGAAACTCTGGAGACTCTAGAATCTAGAACCCAGCTTCTCGGATACCGGGCCCAGCAGGTCATTCCAATCTGCAGCCTCCCGCATTCACCTCCCCAAGCCTGAAAGCCTGAAGTTTCAAATCTGCTGAATTTCATTGTCTTTTCATTTTGTTGCGGCACTTGTCTCGCGAAGGAAACGCCTGGCCTTGTGCGGTAGCGCTGCTGGAAGAGCTCCAGGCAAGAAGTTCCGGAAGGGCTCCGAATGAATACCGGAATGCGAAAGTTGATGCACAAGATGCAGCTGACCATGCACCGGCTCGAGCCTTTTTCCTTGAGCCTGTAGCAGCGACTTCCCGCAGTGTGGGAGTTTGGTGACCGGAGGCCGAAACGCAAACTCCGAGTGCAGCATGCCGGCGTGCAAGGCCGAGACGGATGTTACCCTCCAGCCTACAGAGGTAGGGAAGTCTCAGGCCAGAGACGAGTCTGAGGATGGCACCACGGCATCGGACCAGGTTTCTGAAGCAGATGTCGCCATCCAGCCCGGGCCCGCACCGCAAGATGGAGTTCGCCAAGCACTTGTAGGTACCTTGACAAGCCTGCAGCCGGTACGACCGGATCTGGTGCGGGGGACCCCTGCGTATGTGCCGCTGCGGAGAGGCGGGCGCATTCTCCGAGGCTTCGGTGTCGAGGACAAGGAAAGGTTGCATACCTTCAGCTTCGCCACCGAGAAGATTGCGCAATTCTGGAGCCACAGCTGGATTGGGGCAACGTTGTCAAAGGTGCTGATGCTTCTTGTCCTGAACAACGGCATTCCAAGCATCTGCATGGGCACCCTCGGAGGCATCCTGGTTGTGTTTCTCTGGTGGACCGTTGGCCCATCGCAGGATCCAGCAGACCCTTTGGAGCTCATGCTTTGCACCACTCTCTTCTCGGTGTTTTGCTGTGGTGTGACCTTGTTCTTCTGGCGCCGCGTCACACAGTGTTCTTGGATCAGATCTGCATCCACCAAGCAGACGTGGCCAGAAAAACTGCGGGGTTGATCAGCATGCCGGCCATTCTCAAGTCCTGCGGCTCCATAGTGGTTTGTTGGGACTCAAGCTACATGCAAAGTTCAAAGGTCATGGTGTGTCTGGGCTCAAAATTGTGCAACTTGTTGGTTTCAGAAGCCTGTGAAGGCCCAGGCCGTGTAGAAATCTCCATCCTCGCCAGCCAAGCCCGAAGCTCTGCACTGAGTTTCCGAGAATCGGGAGGATCCTTAACACAAGTGAGGATGAATTAGGCCCTTTTTCCTAGTTCAACGGAGCCCAGGTGTTTTCGAGATGGCTGCCTTCATCAAAGCGCATGAAGGCGATGCCAAGCTGCTGATCCGACCTACCTTCCAGGGACCCTGCAGCGTTGCATTCCATGCAGGGGTGGCAGGTGTTCTTGTGGTGAACCTCACTACATTCTATTTTGCGAATACCTTGGACATCTCCACAAACTCCCTGCTGAGATTGGCGCTCATACTGCTGTCGATAACCAGTTTCATGTTTGCAGCGGTGTCTTCCTTTCGCAGGTACTACATGTCAGTGCAGGAGATGCAGCTTCAATTGAGGAACTTCGCCATTGAGGATACCTTGACGCATTGCTGCATCCAGGATCACAAGGATGCATCTGGAAATCCGATTCCGATCTGCGACAAGCAAATAGTCATTGACTGCATCGTCAATTGGTTCGGCTCGACGGACGCCTTCAATCAAAGGGTGCGGGAGAGAATGGGGGTTGCCCTTCTGCCGCAGTTGGGCCACTTCTCCTTCTCGTACTCTTGGATGGTGGCTTGCTCCATTCCGGTTTTGTGGGCGTATATGGCCAAACCCTTTTATGCTGCATTCACTGGCGACTGGTCTTTCGTCACTGACCAGGTCTTGTTCATCATGGCTTGGTGGTTGGGGGCCTTTCCCATTCTAACCATGTGTGTCCTTGCGCTCTCGAACGTGCTTAGTAGAAATTTCTCGCGGTACTTCAGCTTCCTAGTCAACTTGCTCGCTTCGTGGGTTGTCTTGCCCATCTACATAGGAATTAAGACTTGGATTGGCCTGTTGTCTTCAATGTTTTCGTTCCCGGTGGGTCAGGCCTTATATGCCGGCTCTTTGGTAGCTATCGCGCTGCTGCTAAGTCTTGTGATGTCACGCTGCCGGACTTCTGCAAACAAATAGACCCAAGGTCTGTCTGGCAGAACAGTTTTTCAAGATAAGTTTCAATCTCTTCATCTGTGATGATACTGATTGAGTCTGGGATGTCGCCACTTCCTAGCAGCACATCAGAACTGATTGTGCGCCTTCGGCTGTGGAGCCGCCGGGACTTACTTGATGATTCTTCTGACGCTGTTTTCGCGACCTTTGTCGACCACCACATCTGCCTGCCAATGCAAAATAAAGTTGAGGTCCAGATGAACTGACAGAGGCTGTAAGACTGTAAGGCTTTGGCTTGAGATCGTCGTCAGCCTGGCCCCCCCCTGCAAGATCAAGCTCCCTCTTTAGCTTCGCGAGGCCAGTCAGGTGCAAGCTTCCGAAGCCACCTACACGGCGGCCATCACGGCTTGCGAGCGCGGCGGCGAGTGGGAGCAGGCTCCACTGAGTCTCGGAGTCTGACCCTGGGTCCCACCCAGTTCCCGCAGACCAGGCCCCGAAGCCCCGAAGTCAGGTGCTGTGCACGAAATCTCCGAAGCATCACCGCGTGTCCAGGCCCTGGCAGCCTTCGAGACTCTCAGGGGTGAGGCCGCAGGGCTCTGGTTCGCTGTTGGGGTATCCATGTGCCGTTTTTAAGGGTTGTTGGGATTTGTCGGCTTGCATTGCATAAGGTGCCCAGGATGTCGCCGCATCGCTCTTGTGGACTTATACTCGAGTTTTCGCCGTTTTGCTTCTTCGGAGGCTCCGGGGGGCCGGCCGGGGTTGGCAACTCGGGAGCCTGAAGCAATGTCACTTCAACGCAGGAGGCGACACCTTTCCGAAAGTGACGCTACAGGATTGTGCAGACGGGCCCCAAAGCCATGGATGCCCCAGTCACCCATAAGCGGTAGGGTGTGTATCTTCACAAGATCTTCAACCCACCCCCCGCAAAAGCACGGAGAGGCGCGGCTCCTGCCTGGAGCCGCGGTGTCCGCGGCTGCACGGGCGGAGCACTGGGAGGCCTCCCGCCGGGCCTGAGACAGGGTTTAGCGGAAAGGTCAGGGGCGGAGCTTGGGCTGATTTCGGATGCTTGTGTTCATGGCATAAGGTTTGTCGTGTATCGGGACTTTGGAATCTGCATCGTTTCGTGGGTGATAGGCTTCAAGGTTCCGGGGTTTGCAGGGTCCAGGTCCAAGGTTTGGACAGTCTAGACGAGGGCAACGTGCTCGAATCCCTAAACCGCGCGGGATTTCGGGTCGTTGGTTTGGGGATACATTGATTGGTTCGGTTTCGCCATGCTTTTCGCCTTTAGTCGGCCGAATCGCTGGACAGGCGGCCATCCTCCTGCAGCGAAGCCGCAAGAAGGGTTGAGCAGGCCTTTTTCCAGTTTAGAGGCCAGCTCAGAGGCTTCTCAAATTCATGGACTCTCCTGCTGGGGCACTGTGCCCCGAAGCCTTCGAGACTAGAACCCGAAACCGGATCTTGGATTCCAAAGAGGCCCGAGATTCCTCGTTGCTGGAGTCGCTTGTGTGATCTGGAGTACGAAGGTTCGAAGAAGGATTGGCTGCAGCCTTGCAGCCGAACCTCATCTCCTACACGGCGGCCATTGGCGCCTGCGCCACGGCGTTGTAGTGTCGTTGAGGTCTGCACGGCTTTGTCTTGAGAAGGTGGGGCAGCGGCCCCGAAGCAGAGGGTTCAGGGTTGAAATCCGGTGTGGGTGTCCTTTTCGGGTGTCGAGAGCCTTTAAGTCTAAGGTAAAAGTTACGCCAAGGGGATCAAACGCCCACGGTGCAGCTCAAGAATCATCGCTGTCATGGCCAAGCCATCAGCATGAGCACCACCCTCACCATCAACACCAACACTGCCGCCGCCGCCGCCACCGCCATCATCATCATCATCATCGTCGTCATCATCATCATCATCATCATCCTCTTCCTCTTCATCTTTATCTTCATATTCGTCTTCATCATCATCGTCGTCATCATCATCATCCTCTGCCTCTTCATCTTTATCTTCATATTCTTCTTCTTCCAACGCAGCCTGGGTTCTCGTCCGGCTAGCGAGCGCCTTCAAGACGACATAATTTGTCGCCTCGTCCGCTCAAGGCGGAGTGGCACGAATGCTCCGTTTGAGCATGCNTCTTCTTCTTCCAACGCAGCCTGGGTTCTCGTCCGGCTAGCGAGCGCCTTCAAGACGACATAATTTGTCGCCTCGTCCGCTCAAGGCGGAGTGGCACGAATGCTCCGTTTGAGCATGCCCTCTGCATATGTTTAAAAGCGCCGTGAGATGGAATCTCTCTTGGCAAAAGGTTGTTTAAACGAGTTGGCCTAGTGCCGTAGATCAGTCATCGAGAGTGTTTAACTCCGATGGCAACTCTTCACTCCAGGCTTTGTTGGGTCCCTGGGCCAGTACACCCGCCGGCAGACGAGTTATGAGCCGTTGCAAGAGCTCCTCCAATCGGTCGAGTCGCTGCTGCAGTAGATGCACATCCAGAGTCACCTTGCGTAGCCAGGCCTCGAGAAAGTCCTGATGGNAAGAAGTCAATGAACTCGGCTATGTCGTGCTGCAAGTGAGCCGCACGCCACCCCAAAAGCTGGAACTGTATGGCACGTTTGGCGTGCACACCCCGACCTGTCAAGCTTGCCAGGGCTTTAGGCAAGTGCTGGAGGGTATTGGTACAGTTAGCCACATGCCAGAGGGCATACACCGTCGCATTGATGTAACAGGCATTGCCATCATCGACAAGTGTAAACCTGGGCAATGGTTGTGCTGGCAGGCGCTCGTGGCAATCTCTACTGGAGGGGTGGGCTGTAGCAGCCTCGGGTGTATCAACTACCTCTGAGGTTTGCGCCCTTAGTGGAAAACAGCCTCGGCCAGCTGCTGCACGAGTGGTGACCGCTTCGGTATTTCCCGCTTCAGAGAGGCCCCGATNGCCCTTAGTGGAAAACAGCCTCGGCCAGCTGCTGCACGAGTGGTGACCGCTTCGGTATTTCCCGCTTCAGAGAGGCCCCGATCAGCTGGAGAGCTGCGACCCCGATCAGCTGTACGAAACAGTCGTGGACTTGATGCGAGAGGGCCCCGCGCAGAGAGATCGACATGAAGAATGTTGCCGTAGTCGGGCTTTCCTCCTCCATCTCGTAGAGTTTCTGCTTGGAGCTGAACTTCTGGACGATGTCCCCGCGCAGGTTGGCCAAGAGAAAGTCCACCTTCTCGAGTAGAGCCGGTTGAGAGATCGTCCCTTTTTCCGCGTGCCTCTTCAGCTTTTTCTCCTGAGGGTTCCAGCGAAAGTAGGTCCACTCCCCCGCCTGATCCAACCATTCCGCCGCCTGTAGCTTGGCGATGGCCTCCGAAGTGGAGGTCATCAGCACCATGAGCTCCCTCAGACGCTTGATGAGACAGGCCAGCAACAGGGTCCGCAACGGCGACTGCAACGCCAGATCGCCCGCCTCCAGACGACTGTGCCAGTCTTTGGAGATTTGGACCAGGCCTGGGATCACGCTCATCTCCGGGTCCTCGCGGAGGAAAATGAAGAAGCCTTTGTCTCCCCGGAGTTCCGCCAGCTGATCCTCCTGCCGGATGATGATTTTTGTCATGGTGCGGACTGTGTCTTGGCTGAGCTGCTTTTGGCCGGCTCCCTGTGGTGGGCGCCCTCCCCCTCGTCGTGGGTTCCGGCTCCCTCTGGGTAGGAACTGCTGCTCCGGACGTGGTCGCTTTTGCGGCTGAGTGTTCGGATCCAGATGGGCCTGGGGCTGGGTCGTCGCTGCGCTCGCAAAGGACACGTACTTGAAGATGTCCACCTCCGGGTTGAGGCCCGCCCCTCCTCTCATGCTCGCCCCCATGCCGCTGTCCCCCGTCATGGTGATCTGAATGCGCCTGGCAGTATTGGGCAGCTAAGATCAGCTGATAAAGAACTGGACAGGTTTCAGCGTGCCTTGCAGGAGCCCAGACACGGCACGAGCACCAAGGGCAGTTGCTCCCACTGCGCAATTGGCTTTTGAAGGGTTTGCACAGGCGCACGACGTTAGCCAAGAGAGGTTGGATGTCTGCTAAGTGCGTGCGTCTCTGGTGTTGTTTGATGTGTTGATAATCGGCAACCCAAAAGTGACAAAGCACACAGTGGGACTTGAGCTCCTGTCGAATGGCAGCATTGGAAAGAAGGGTCTCCCACCTATGCCACGTCTGCAAGAAGTACGGCCGGCGAACAAGAGGCAGGTTTTGTATCTCACAGGCTGCCGTTGCCACAGGAGGTTGCTCAGGCGGGGCAATTTCCTCCCTTAGGTCAACCTCAGCAGGCGGCTTGCGAGTAAAAGAATCCCCGCCCATAGCCTCACAAGCCCCGGACTCCACGTGATACTTGAAAAATTGCCACTTCGCGAACTTCCTGCCGCAGGCCCGGCAGTGGGGCATTCCACCAACAGAGTGGANAAAAGAATCCCCGCCCATAGCCTCACAAGCCCCGGACTCCACGTGATACTTGAAAAATTGCCACTTCGCGAACTTCCTGCCGCAGGCCCGGCAGTGGGGCATTCCACCAACAGAGTGGAGGGCAGGGTCCAGCTTCTGAGAAGCAGTGCGCCTGGGGAGACGCGAGGCCTCCGTGGGATGCTTCACTCCCAAGTGGATCCTGAGAGCATGCTCCGTGAGAAAAGCAGCATCACAATGGGTGCACACATGGGAGTGGGTCGCGCTCCGGCTGACAGATTCCTTAGGCCTCCGGACAAGAAGCTGTCGGAGCTGCGACTCCAGGCCCCGAACGTGTTCGAGGATGCCTGCTGCAGTGGTAATATCCGGTGCAATCCCAGCTCGGTTCTCAAGGCGCTGACGCGCCTGTGTAAGCTGAGCCAGCAACAAGTCACCCGGCCGTGGGTGGTGGGCCTGGGACCAGACTTCGTCATTGGTGGTTCTGGTCAGGTGGGCCGGTTTCCTCAGAATGGCACGGACGTGCTTGGTGGCGCGTGTCTCCCACTTCTGGAGCCCCTTGGATGTGAAGCCCACAGCCGCGAGGGAATAAGACATACTTGTCAGGACGCAAGCCGACCACANCCTCAGAATGGCACGGACGTGCTTGGTGGCGCGTGTCTCCCACTTCTGGAGCCCCTTGGATGTGAAGCCCACAGCCGCGAGGGAATAAGACATACTTGTCAGGACGCAAGCCGACCACAACCGGACGCGATGCAATGGGGCCACAACATGCTTGCCCGTGAGAACGCGTCGAATGGCCTGGTAGCGGAGCTGACCCACTTGGAGTCTATGGTCGAGGTTCCCATCTTTAGGGTTGTGGTAGCTAACTTTGGAGCCCAGGTATTCATGTTCGAGCTTAATAGGCACATGTTGGACGGTTCCGTTGACCACAACGATGAGGTGTCTGGTTCCCCGTCGGAAGCACGTATGTTCATGGAGGGTCTGGGCAGCCTGCTTCCCCACCAGTTTGACAAGGATTGCCGTTTTGGTGAAGTTAATTCGCATTTTGTAGTCCTCCAGTGTACATAACAGTATTTGGAGTTCCCGCAAGGCTCGCTGAAAATCCCCTGTGGATTTGATGAGCCAGCTGGCCCAACAGTCATCAGCAAAAAGCGTGGGGGTATCCCTGACCCAGTTCTCTGTGAGCCTTTGGGCTAAGGTGTCAAAGAGTGCCATTGTGTACCACACCCACAGACAAGGTGCAATTTTGCAGCCCTGTTTCAGCCCGTTGGTCGGGATGAATTCCTCCTGATGAGAGCCCGCCTTGTAGACGAACTTGGAGCCCGTATGAAGTCGCTGCACTGCGTCGATTACAGCACCTGGTACCTGGTATCGTTCCAGCGTGCGGTAGATAGCACACCGATCAGCCAGGTCAAAAGCTCGACTGAGATCTGAGGAGATGCTCAGGGCCCCTGCAAGGGCCAGGGGTCGGCGCCCCTCGTATAGTCCGAACCTAGAAATCCGGTTGGCACGAACAAGCGACAGCGCATCAGCAACATGTTGATGGATGCGTNGAATTCCTCCTGATGAGAGCCCGCCTTGTAGACGAACTTGGAGCCCGTATGAAGCCGCTGCACTGCGTCGATTACAGCACCTGGTACCTGGTATCGTTCCAGCGTGCGGTAGATAGCACACCGATCAGCCAGGTCAAAAGCTCGACTGAGATCTAAGGAGATGCTCAGGGCCCCTGCAAGGGCCAGGGGTCGGCGCCCCTCGTATAGTCCGAACCTAGAAATCCGGTTGGCACGAACAAGCGACAGCGCATCAGCAACATGTTGATGGATGCGTNAGGAGATGCTCAGGGCCCCTGCAAGGGCCAGGGGTCGGCGCCCCTCGTATAGTCCGAACCTAGAAATCCGGTTGGCACGAACAAGCGACAGCGCATCAGCAACATGTTGATGGATGCGTAGGAGCGCGTTGAAGGTTCCGCGGCCCGCGGTGTACGCAAACTGTGGGCGATACCGAGTCAGGGGGCGCAGCTGTGTAAGCAGTCTGTCCCGCAGTGCTCCTGCCAGTGCCTTGGAGGGCGGCCCCATCAACCCTATGGGTCTAAGGTTCNTGTACGCAAACTGTGGGCGATACCGAGTCAGGGGGCGCAGCTGTGTAAGCAGTCTGTCCCGCAGTGCTCCTGCCAGTGCCTTGGAGGGCGGCCCCATCAACCCTATGGGTCTAAGGTTCGCCAGAACGTGCGGGGATTTCCCCGCCTTGGGCAACATCACCATGTGTGCGTCCGTGAAGTCGCCCCGGATAATGCCATCCTGTCCCGCCGCAAAGTGCTTTCTGAAGGCTGCTCCGAAGAGTGGTCCTAAGCACTTAGCGCAGACCTTCCACGCCGCTGCTGGTGCCATGTGGCCGGGAACAGCTTTGGCCGCTTTCGTGGCCTGGAGCTGCTCAGTGATCTCGGCATCCGTGAAAGCTAAAGAATTCCTCATGCTGCCCTCTATGGGTTTGTCCGGGTACAGCACATAGGTGGTCTTCCCCTGTGCAACAAGTGCCAAGGCCTCAGCAGGCTTGCTAAGGAATTGACCCTCTGCATCCCGGAGCCGCGAGAACAGGCGACTGCTGGTGGGAGCCAGGGACCGCACGACCTGGTACAGTGTCCTCTGGTCGCCCCGTTGTGCTGCAGCCTCGGCCTGAGCCAGNTGACCCTCTGCATCCCGGAGCCGCGAGAACAGGCGACTGCTGGTGGGAGCCAGGGACCGCACGACCTGGTACAGTGTCCTCTGGTCGCCCCGTTGTGCTGCAGCCTCGGCCTGAGCCAGTTTGTCGGCGAAGGAGGCCCGCTTAAGATCGCGACTCTGTTGTCTGAGTGCCTTTGAGGCTCGTGCAAAAGCCATGTGCAGCTTCCATTTGTGAAGCACTGCCGCCGCGGTGGCAACCCTCGGTCGGCGAAGCATGGCGTACAGTCGCCATGTGTGCTTGGCTGACAGCTGAAACGGCACTTGGGCACTGACTCGGTTGTCAGGCGCCCGACCGGGGGGGAACACCTCCTGGACACACTGCAATAGTACAGCGTTGACACGGGCGTGCAACGCATGCAGGTCAGCTGTGGGTACCTCCCGAAGTCGACTGGCAACAAGCTCCTGTAGTGCAATCGCATCGCCGTTGCCTGCGGTAGCAGCCTGCACCAGGCGGGCTTTGTCTACCTTGGGTTGCAGTTGTGCCTGCATGCCTGGGCGCCAATGGATGGGGAGTGCCGGTATCTGAGCCTGTAGGGGCAGGTGCCCGGCTTGTCGCCACCCCGCAACCGGAAAATGATAAACCGGCCTTGCCTGGCGACTGGCGCCAGTGGCGGTGTGCCTGCGTGTGATGATGTAATCTATCTGTGAGACCCCGGTGTGGCTGGTAAACGTATGAGCTGGTCTGGCATGCCAGCTGTTTAGTGCACATAGGTCATGCTTCGCGAGCAGTTTGGATAGATTGTCATCTAGGGAGCTGGCTGACGTGATCGGGCCCACTGCNTAAACCGGCCTTGCCTGGCGACTGGCGCCAGTGGCGGTGTGCCTGCGTGTGATGATGTAATCTATCTGTGAGACCCCGGTGTGACTGGTAAACGTATGAGCTGGTCTGGCATGCCAGCTATTTAGTGCACATAGGTCATGCTTCGCGAGCAGTTTGGATAGATTGTCATCTAGGGAGCTGGCTGACGTGATCGGGCCTACTGCGGCTCCCACGTGCGGATGGCAGATCCTAAGGTTCGTGTTGTAATCTCCACAGGCAACGAGGATGTTGCGCGCAGGTAGGCGTTGAACGGTGAGGTCAAAAGCATCCCAAATCAACCCTCTAAGTTCCTTATTGGCCTGGTGGGAGAGGTGACTGCGCCAAACATGCTGATACACCGCTAGGAAGTCCACGCTTACACCCGTCTGTACGAGCTGAGCTCNAGCATCCCAAATCAACCCTCTAAGTTCCTTATTGGCCTGGTGGGAGAGGTGACTGCGCCAAACATGCTGATACACCGCTAGGAAGTCCACGCTTACACCCGTCTGTACGAGCTGAGCTCTGACGTGCAGAAGACGTCCGTTGACTACTTCGTGTACAGCAGGATCCTTGAAGTGGGCCCTCGAGAGCATGATTAGTACACCTGCGAACCTGTCCTGTGACTGATCAGAGCTAACCGCCGCACTGTGGACACACATCCAATTGCCCGACAAGAACTCGCTGCTATCCTTCCAATGTGTTTCCTGTACAATGAGTGCATGGAAGCGGCCTTGAGCTTCGACCCAGGCCACAAACTCCTGAAATACATCTGAAGAGAGGCCTCCGGCGTTCCAGCTGAGGCACTGCAGGGTGAAAGTCCTGCCGGCGCGCTGTCTGACAGCTCTGGTTGCCGACCTGAGCGTGTTGGCTTTAGGGGCGTAGGGTAAGGCCTGTAGAGTTGCTGCACTATGCCAGCGGCCCCGGTACATGGTGCCGCCCGCTCTCGCCGCCCTTAATCGGGCGCGGCGGTACGCTCGTTTCTCTGAATGCCTAGGCGCTGGTGGGTCGAGTGGCATGCTCAGCGCTCCGCTGCAAAGCTTTCCCGACCGCAGGTCGGGTCCCGCCTCCACTGCAGCTATGGAAGCTACCCTCACCCCGACTACCTGTTGTTGCAGCATAGCAAGGACTACTAGGTTCAGGTAGTTGCCGGACTTGGGACCGGCTCGGCTCATTGCAGTGATGTTCCCATGCTGGCGGCACGTGGGCTTAGAGGGCTTAGGCGGCTTAAGGGCGCATTCTCGGTAAGGCTGTCTAAGTAGATGAGGGGGGCCCGCTGATCCCTTAGGGCGAGAGTGGCAGAAGCCTGCATTGGCCGTGCAGCCGCCGCTGGCACCACAGGCCGCAATCCTGTAGGGCCGTCTTCCTAGGGGCTTGGGTTTATTGGGACCTATGGCTCCATGGGGATGTAAGGTCTTGAGGGTTTGGAACCTAACTGTACAGAGGCTCCTGGCCCGGCCCGGAACCAGTCCGCCACTAGCTGTCTGACCGCTGCCGGCGGCGCGGGCGACGCTCGTGCGTCGCACGAAATTCGAAATCCAGCCAGCTTTGCCTGCGCCCCTCAGTGAGGCGTGCCTTTGCATGTATCTGGGTCCTAGCCCAGTCGCACTGATTGAGCTTGCGTCGCAGCGCTCCACGCGATGCAGCCTGTGAGCGGTCGCTGGCACCGGAAGTTTCAGATAGCTCCAACTTATACAGGTCCATGAGGAACTGCTGGGCCGTGTCCAGGCTTGGTCCATCCAATGCAAGGCTGGTTTCGGACCACGTCTCTGAGATAGCATCAGCTCGGTCGTCGCCCTGCCGGTCGTGGCTGGTAGAGGAGGCATCCTCAATGCTGTCGTCGTCGTGGTCGTCAGAAGCAGAGCGGCTGGGGGTACGCTCAAAGCGTCCGCACGGCAAGTGTGGACCCTGGATACGGAGGTCCGTTCCATTCTCACGCAGGACGGGCCAGCGACGTGCTGGCTCTGAGTCGCTGTCCGAGCCCTCAGCATGGTCGGCTCCAGAGGGCCCTGAGTTCCCCATAGCACCCCGAGACTGATCTGCAGAGCCAGAAGCAGCGCTCCAGCACACAGGCTCAGGCGTAGGTGGGCCGCGAGGCAGAAGTTCCTGGGGCCGAACTGGCCCGTGGCGTGCCTCGTCACGCGGAGTGCGCTCCACGTTGTTTTCTGCCTCCTCAGCGTCATCCCACAAGGCGGAGCCATCGCTGCTCATCTACTTTCACCGAAGTCAGCAAAAANCTGGCCCGTGGCGTGCCTCGTCACGCGGAGTGCGCTCCACGTTGTTTTCTGCCTCCTCAGCGTCATCCCACAAGGCGGAGCCATCGCTGCTCATCTACTTTCACCGAAGTCAGCAAAAAACCCAGGCCGCGAAAGGCCCGCCGCAACAAGAACCACAGCCCCGAAGAATTATCTTCATATTCAGCTTCATCATCATCATCATCATCGTCGTCCTCATCATTCCGCATCCTCATCCCCATACTCATCCTCATCCTCACATCCTCGTCCTCATCCTCATCCTCATCTTCATCCTCATCATTGAGGATCCTCATCCCCATACTCATCCTCATCCTCACATCCTCATCCTCATCCTCATCTTCATCCTCATTCTCATCCTCATCCTCACATCCTCACATCCTCATCCTCATCCTCATCCTCATCCTCATCCTCATCCTCCTCCTCATCCTCATCCTCCTCGTCCTCCTCCTCCTCATCATCCTCATCCTCCTCATCCTTATCATCCTTATCATCCTTATCATCCTTATCATCCTTATCATCCTTATCATCCTCATCATCATCCTCATGCTCATTTTCCTCGTCCTCGTCCTCGTCCTCGCTCGTCCTCGTCGTTGTGCTCGTCATCGTCATCGTCGCCATCATCATCATCACCATCATCGTCGTCGTCCTCCTCCTCTTCCTCCTCCGCCTCCTCATGATCATCCTCATTCTCAACATCATCATCATCATCTTCTTCTTCATCACCATCACCATCATCATCTTTTCTTGCTTTTCATCATCATCATCGTCGCCATCATCATCATCATCTTCATCTTCACCATTATCTTCAGCTTCACCTTCATCTTCGTCTGCATCTTCATTTTCATCGTCGTCGTCGCCCTCATCATCATGATGAACCTCATTCTCGTAGTCATCATCATAATTATCGTCATCATCATCATAATCCTCATCGTTCTCGTCGTCGTCATCATCACCATCATCATCCAAACACAATGCCCATAATAATGTCCATCGTCATCGTCGTCATTACCTTCATCGTTTTCATGGCTTTCATCTTGCTCATCACTTTCATCGCTTTTTATCTCTAACATCACCGCCATCACCGCCAGAGATGCCCTTCAACCTCGTACAGTATCATCGGAGCCTTCTTTCTGGCTAGTTTAGTCTAGACCTTCACACCCCAACCTTTAGCCACCCAGCAATCCGGCAAGGTGAAAAGGGCAAGCACTGGGAGCTCGCCCTTGCCTACCTCACTTCGCTTCAAGATGCCACCCTTGAGGCCGCCGCAACAGCAGTCGGCACTACTTCGTGCTCCTCATGCCACGCTGCGCTCAGTGCGCTTGTTGGGTCCCTGACATCCTGGCCTCGCGTGAGTGAAGCCCTCCTTGTGCGCCGGTCACACAGAAGGAAAGACGAGTGCAAGACCTGAAGCCCCAAATCTTTTGCCGCCAGGCGAACGAGGTCTCCTACAATGCTGCCATCAGTGCTTGCGAGAAAGGTGAGCAATGGCAGCAGGCAAACGACTGCTTAAGGCTGCTTGTGCGACTCTACGACTCCTGAATCCCAACTGCTATCTGGGTGAGGTTGTTTTCTCCGGATACAGGCTTTTAGGCATTCAAAGACAGGGCTTGCGAAGCCGGGTGAGTTCTGGGTTGCATTGTCTCGGGCATGCTTCTCTTCGACGGGCGAATCTGCGAGGAATTTAAACCGGCTGACCTTCATGAGAGCGCGAAGACAAGATCCGGACTTCACTCCAGCGCGCGAGCATCCCAGGGCTCAAAGAATCGAGACTCTTCCCGAGCAAGCCGGAGCCCTGCAACCCAAAACCAAGCCACCCCTCTCATTCCTACTGCCGTCGCTGCTGTGCCGCTGTTGCCATCGCCGAGAACCATGTGGCATGAAGCGTAATCTTCGTCCCGTCGGCCAGCATTCGTGTGTTCTTTCTTCACGCGGTGGAGACTTTTGTCGAGTTTGTTAGCGGCTGCTGCATTAATTCTGTCAGGGATTAATTGTGCTTCAGACGACAGGGTTTGAAAGTGTTTAGACGAGTCCTTTGCTTGCACTGCCATCTTACTGGGCTCGGGCTTTGAAGGCTTCGCAGACAAGGGACAGCTACCTCAACTTGCAGCCCACACCCCTCCCCCATTCCAAAAAGACAGTTAGGTGAACGCAGACTGTCCTTGTCGCTGCAGGCCCTGGCACTGTTTGCCGAAGCACGGGTGTCGACTGTGCGCAAGGATGCATCTCGCCGATAGTTCTAGCTTGTTTGGGGTTTCCATTCCACCGTTTTCGCCAGCTGATCCTTGCAACCAATCTGGTAAGAATGTGGAGACGAATGAAAAACTCTAGAGGCTGCTTCATGAACCCGCTGCGTCAAGTGCGCAGATTCAACGTCTGATGCTTGAGCAGAGGGAGGCCGTAGGTAGAAGGCGGGGTAGAAAAACTGTGAGGTCATCACCTTCAACGCCACTTTGAGCGCCTGCGAGAAGTGCGGGCAGTGGCAGCCCGCCCTGGCGCTGCTGCAGGAGGTGGCGCAGGCCAGGCGGCCAGCTCCGCAGCCCCTGATTCGACCATCCCTTCCATTTGGGTGTGGGCACCTTCTTTTTTTGGTGTTTGGCCTTGCCATGATTGCTGTGGACACGTGCTTGCAACACTTGGATAGGGTTTCAGAAGCGACCCAGACAGAGCTGGTCGCCAGACATACTGCAATTCGAAGCCTCGCTCTCATCCTCAGACCCGAAACCGCCTGGGTCGCACAGGCCCGCCTCGAGAGAGGAACGATCGCCTTCAACGCCGCCCTCAGCGCTTGTGGCCGAGGCTGCGGCCCCACGCGTCTGCCTTGGGGCATGTTCATCTCAAGACTTTGCGGTGCAGGGACGCGAGCTTGACCTGACCAGTTCCTTTGGTGTGGACAAGTGAAATTGATATCTGGGGCACATAAGATGCGGAGCAGATAGCGGAAGTCAACGCATGTCGGATGAATCTTGTAAAGTTTACACGATGCTTTTGAGGCGAAGCGTGGGAGCATGCCGTGGCGCTTTTGGCAGAGCTCCAGGCACCTGGTGGGGAGGGGCTCTTGAGGGCTCAATGTAGTCGTGTTGAGAGGCTGTTGGGCCGTTGTTCGATGCCTGGAATTCCTTCGAAGGACCAGAACTTGTGCCACACCGGGCCACACCTTGCAACAAGCTCCACGATGCTGAGCGCTGAATCATCATAATCCGAGCCCTCCACCAGTCAGTGCGTTTTACGAATGCAGGGCATGTCCTTTGTTATCAAGGCGGAAGACTCATGCATCTCGATCAGCCAAGCAGTTTATCCAGAAGCGCCTACAGAAATCCTACGCAGGCCAGCCGAATGAGGGCTTCCGAAGTCACTTACAATGCCGCCATCACCGCCTGCGAACGTGGCGGAGAGTGGCAGCAGGTGCCTTGCTTGCTGGGGGCCGGGGATGCAAGTCCCTTCGCCCAGGGGGGTTGCAGTGATTGATGGTGATATGTACCCGGAGCGGAGCAACCCGGCCCATCCCGGCCCCGAAACTGTCATCGACACCCGGAAAGGCTGTGGAATGGGGTCAGGCGAAGCTCCCGGTTAACAGCAGGCTAGTCAGTTTGTCACTGTTCAACCTTGTCAGAATCTGAAAGTTTTACAGCAGTGGGAGTCGCAGGGGCAGGAGTCGTCGCCGTTGTCGATGTTTTGTCCTTGTCGTTGTTGGAGTGTCGCGGTGGTGGAGGGGGTGGCGGTGGTGGTGGTGCTGGTGGCGGGGGTGGTGTTGGTGGTGGTTCCAGCGGAATCATCGTTTGTGTTGCCGTCATCGTCGTCATCGTGATCGCCGTCACAGCTGTCGTCTGCAAGCTGAGAGGCACTGGCGGCTTTTGCGGCTCTCCAAGTGGAGGCATCGGACAACAGTGTTTGGAGCAAAGAGTTACAGCCGCCAGGGTTCCAACGACAGTCCCTCACCCCGAAACTAGAAATTGGCTGGACATATAGGCTCTGAGCTCAAAATGTTTTGGGCCTAAACGCTTCACAGCTCCTGTATGGTTACAAGTACAATGACGGCTGTGCGAGCGATCTGCAGAGGCCCTGCAGCCCACGCCGATTACCTACAGTGCGGCTATCAGTGCTTGCGAGGTCTCCGGGTGGGTGGGCAGCCGGGCAGACGAGTTGCTTAGGCTTTTCGGTGTCGGACTGGGGCTTAACGGTTTTGAGGCCGGGATGGGGGCTTCTGTGAAGCGCTTTGCTATGGATCAGAAAGCCCGTGGTCTGCAATAACAGAATAGAAAGCACTACGGACAAACACTATCCTGCTCAGCATCATCATCATCATCATCGTCATCGTCATCACCATCATCATCGTCATTATCGTGTACGCAGAAGTGAGGCTTGTGGTCATCGTGGTCTTATTTAATCTCAGCTACAAGATTCGACATTGTGGCCTTGCACTGAATGTTGTTGCTGTCCTGTGACGTGGGGTCTGTCATCGTACTGGCGACACTAAGCTAACACCACAAAGCCACAAACCGGGTCCGATCTCCTGAACAACTACGTAAAACAACTGTGTAACCATCACAGCATCGGTAGCCGTAGTAGCTAGCCAGATCAATAACAGCAACAACGACAACAATGAAGAAGCGCACGGACAGCAATGGTAAAAATCGCGACGAGTTTTCGAGTTCTACATACTGCTACTGAAAGAAACAGTGGCAATAGTGGCACTGTTGGACGGGCCGGCGAACGACTGGCAGAGCGTAGGGCTTCTGAAGGCTGAGGGTTCCAGAGCCGAGCCCCTGGGAGGTCGGCAAAGAGTGGGCGTGGGCGCTGGTGCTTTTGCGCGAGCAGCTCTGGCTTAAGGGGCGCGACATCAGCTTTCAGGGCTTTCAGCCTTATCAAAATCCATCCCGAAGGATATCACAGGAGTTGCGGCTGTTTGTGACAACCGATAAAGTGTCTTGAGCTTCGGGAAGGGTCAATCTGAGGGCTCTCTGAGAATCCAGGGGTCGAGGGGCTTGTGGCTTCGCACTCTTAGGACCCTACAGCCCTACAGTACCACTGCTACGGAACTCAGAGTCTTTCATTCAGACCTAGAGTAGCTGTCAACCTTTGTGGAAGCCCTGCTCTACATGTCCCTACGTCGTGCTGACATGCTGCTTCCACTTACAGATCCCGATGGGTCTGCGACAGAAGCTGAGACTAGGTGGGAGCGATTGGGCAGCTTTCATCCAATGATCGCGTAGCTGAGAAGCCCTTCTGCCGGCCTGGCAAGTCCTTGTTGTTCCAATTTCGAACTTGCGGTTCTGAGCTCTCGCACAGTCTCATGGTTGGGGTTTGACCTTGGAAGCGCGTCCGAACCCCGTGCAGCTCTTCGGATTCTCGCCTCTTTAAAAGCCAAGAAAGTACAGGCACCCAAAAAATGGACTAGTGTGAGGCGGCCCGCAGCCACTTACACAAAGCAGCGTTCCTCGGTTTCAACCTAGGTTCCAGGTTGCTGGCCTAGAGCTCACCTTGCGGCCGTTCCGCGCTGCCCTGAGCGCCTGCGCACCTCGGGTGAAGGGGGTCAGCGGTGGGGGCTTTGGCGTTTAACCAAGTAGGTTAGAGGCCGTTCTTTGGAAGGTGTGGTGGTTTCAGTGTTCGTCCCTAGAATCCGAGATCCAAGCGGTGGCTCCAAGATGCCACCTCGAGGCGAGCGATACTCAGGCTAGGGTGAGGGGACACTTGGTGCTTGATCGGCTGTTGGCTTGGTTTTGCAGGTCAGTCAAGCTATACATCCTCAACCAGAGCAAATACAACAACCGAACGCCCCAAACCTTTGTATTCGGACCATAAATAGGTTGACATTGAAAGGCCAAGACGGCCGTAGTTGCAGTATTTCTCAAATTCGCCCTATGCCACATGTTCTGATTCAAATTCCACCGGAAGGGTCACCTTGAAGACGATTTCAACCGTACAACACGCGACGGTCCAGACAGGTGGTTGTTGAGCAGCAGCAGCATCCATGATTCAGCTGTTCAGATTGATTCTCAAGTTACCTGTTTTGCTGGTCCCTCGGCAAGGCAAAGGGACGTGTGGCACCTAAGGTCCCGCAAAAAACCGGTCAGGGGGTTGATTGGGAAGTCGCATGTTCTAGCTATACCAGTGAGAGCACACCTTGACTTTCCAACGATTGCGTGAATCCTTCTAGACTGGAAGCCTTGGTGTACGAAGATCACGGGGAGGGCTTGTGCTAGCAGCATACCAAACATGCTGTGTGAATGGAACAGGGTTCGCGTCAAAGCAGCAGTGACCCCATACTCCCCATACTCTTGAAGTGTGATGATGTGCAAGTAAGGAAAAGGGCGAGCAGTGGACGCAGTCGCTGGAGCTGTCACGAAGCGTCCAACAGTTCATTGAGAGTTACAGGAATTCCACACTTTGGTGGTACCCTTTCGTCCTCAGAGAGCAGCAGCAACACTCAAGACGACATTGGGCAGCTTGCTCGACCCCCCTGAGTCCAGCATGTCGACAAGTCCATCCATTGCACCACGTGGGACCCAAGATAGGCGAGATTTCCATCTTTTGGAGGTTTGCTGGGACCTGTGGGAATGTCTCCTCCCTAAAGGAATGTTTGTTGGACGCGCATGTGTCTGCAAGCAGGGACCTGGAAAGGCCCGATCGAATGCCTGATAAGTCTACGAAGGATGAACATCTTACGCGGTTCGTCCTCCACCAAGCTTTAAGCTCTCGCATCGACGAATGCAATCTCCCCATAGGATCTACTCGTACTGTTTTGCAAATTGCTTGCCCATCCCAGGCTGTGCCAGTTCGACAAGCTTCAGCTCGCCGGCAATGTGCCTCGTCATACACTGGTAGGTCGTCGGCGTGACCGTGTTCTTGTCGTGGTGGTTGCGGTGGAGTACCGGTCGTGGTGGTGGTGGTGGTGGTTGTCGTTCGTCGTCTTCATCATCATCTTCTTCATTGGGTGAGAGGGACATGTGGCCACAGGTAGTGTCGACGGATTTAGACTTTGGGAACATCCTGCTCAGCTTCCACATACATTGGTCTGCGCTTAAGCGGACTCTCCAGAGAAACCACGTCGCTCCAATGCGTGGCCAGGATACAGGGTCCTTCCGAGTTTAGAGAACTTCACTTCTCCCGTTGAGACCCAGATCGAATCCTTGAACCTAAACGAAACCCCAAGCTCTGTGGAGTTCTCGTGCGAGTAGAGGTGATCACATACAACGCTGCCATCAGCGCCTGCGGCAAGTGCGGCCGCTGGCGGGTGGCTCTGTCTTTGCTGGAGGAGTGAGTGTGCCCTGTGTCGGTTTAATTATACGTCAACGACCACTGCTGGTTCAGGAGAGAGACCGATGATGATGATGATGATGATGATATGATGATGTCGTTGATGGTGATGATCTTAGTGAGGGTAAGTATGAAGTTAAAGGGGAAGATGAAGTCGCAGAGGGAGATGTCGTTGAAGATGATACTGAAGGTGGTGTTGGCGACAACAATAGCGACGGCAAGCAGATGCCTGACATCGACCACGACGACGTGACGATGACGCGATGTTTTGTTTGTTGGGACGGCTGCTGCTGATGATAGATAGCTATGGTGACGATTACGTCACTGTATGCCTCCAAAGCTGCTTGCTACTGCTGGTCGTTGCTGGCCTTCAGGGTCCAAATGTGAGCAGTGCAGCACCATTGCCGCACCGCCTGGCCGCACCGCCTGGCCGCACCGCCTGGCCGTGTCTGTCTTGCGGATCCTTCGAGCTCACAGTCGGGTGCAGGAGTTGCGCAGCAGCGAGCTAGAGGCGACGGAGGCGGACTTGTACGGCGTTCTGGGTGATGCAAGAGGGAAGCTATGGGCATCGATGTGAAGGGTGTAGTGGGCTTGGCGATACAATTTGCTGAGCCTCCAGAACCCCTGAAGCCTCAAAGACAACCCCCGAGCAGACTAAACTCTTCGTCATCCAGAACGCATCTACCACGTGTGTCCTGAACACAGCGCGCCATGAAGCCCCTCGTCCCTCGTTCGACGGAGCCCGCATTTGGAAGTCAGCTGGGAAAGCCTTCCTTCTGTTCTAGTGGGGTTCTACATTCTGTCTCCATTACTCTGGTTGTTCGTAAGGACAAGGAGTTTCGCGATGTCTCAGCATCGCGCCGTTTCAGGTCACCTACGGCGCAGCGGTGAGTGCCTGCGAGAAAGGGGGCCAGTGGGAGCGAGCTCTGCTGTGCCTGGGATGATTTGGAGTGGGAATTCGCCTGGATTGCATTGCGTTTCTCCGGTGTCCAATTTTGGAAGCGTGGGGTTTATGGCCGTTTGGATTCTCTGGATTCCCGGAACGGTGCGACTTGGGGGCTCGTCGAACCTCTCGTATGTCGCATTTGACCCAATTGGTCACATGGCTACTTGAGATCTTTGGCACGGAGGGAGGAAGTGCCGAGAGCTCCTCGCAGTTCTGTAACTCAGCTACCCCGGCCACATACCTGAAACTGTTCATGCAGCTGCCGTCGCTATCACGAGGTTTTCAGAACGTCGGGCTTCGGCACCGGCGATAGATTTAGATCACGTGGGCCTCGTGGGGTTGCTTGGTCTTACATAGTTTCCCGGGCTTGTCTCCCCGGACTCTTTATCCTGATGCGGAGGTTGCTCCAGGATCTGGAAGAGGGCCATTGCCGAGGGAACCTCAGCTCGCAGATTTGTTGTGGACTACGACTACGACGTATACCAGGGTGAAGGGTGTTGATGGAGTTTCGTTTGTGCCCCCCAGAGCAGTTGTTGTGGGTTTCGGCTTCACCTGTCGACATCACATGGGGGCTACAGTGATGATATGGGTAGGGCCGTAGGGCAGTGTGGGTGTCAGTGGGTTTTGCTTTTTTTGTGTCCACAATCGGGGGCCTTGGCCCTTCGACTGGTCTTCGAAGTTGAGAGCAAAGTGTTTGTAAGGCAGAGAAATTCGAGGTTTAGGGCTTTTGATGAAGTTTTCGAAAGGAAATGTTCCGCTCTTCGGCAGGGGTGTTCAGCGTGAGCTTCGGATCTATGGGGCTGGAAAGTGTTGCAATGGCTGCGTTTTGAGTGTATCGGTCTTCCCACCGGTTGGTTTCCCAACTTCTCCGAGTATACGGTAAGGGCGGTAGTGGAGATTCAAGGGACTTCTCAACCTCCAGGAGTGCCATCACTTACAATGCGGCCATCAGCGCATGCGACCGCTGCGGGCACTGGGAGCATGCGGTTTCCCTGGCTCGAACGGCTAATTTTCTTTGGGCTGTGGACGACTTGTGACATGCGGAGTGTGCTTGGGGGCTCGGGTCGCCGTGCATTGTGTGCATTCGTGGGGCGGGTATGGGGAAACACCTGGGTTGAAGTGCGGCTCGGGAATGGGAGCTCGCCCCTTCGGCATCTTGCGGCATCCCAAGACGTGAAGTTCTAAAGCTGTTCCGGCTCACATCCGCTCATCAGCGGTTCCCTTGGTGCTCCGTGCAACATGGAGCGACCAGCGGAAGAGGCGGCCGCAGAACCTGCCCAGGCGAAGCCAGCAGCCGCGAGTGTCTCAGCCACCAAATACAGTCAAGCCTTTAAAATTGTGCTGGTAGCTAAGAGGGACGACATGCAAAATTCGGGTCCCATGTTGTCTTCCTCGTAAGCATGTTTGGGCAGGTATGGGAGCGTAACATGAATTGAATTAGACGACCCGAAGCACCGAAGCACGTGACAGCAACCTCGAATCTATTCCTGCCGAGTGTGGAACGGCAGCCAGGTGCAGATGAGAGGCCTTCAGGTGCCTTCCACGTTCATGACAACGGAGGCCGGCCCTTCAAGGCAAGCGGGAAAGCGGCCGGAAGACTGGTTTTGGGCTGCCCGAAGTCGGGGCTCGGATTGGGAGATCAATGGCTAACTGCTCAGGGGCACTAGGCTCTGAGGCATGCTCTGAGGTCATTATTCAGATGTCATGCTATGTAAATGCCGACTAGGTGATGCAACTCCCTCAGGCCTAGGGGTTCAGCAATTCGTAGTTCAATTGGTTTTTCTCTTGTGGAGCGCGAGCTCGGTTCCGAGGCTTATCATTGCAGTGTGTGTGTTATCTATGGTTTGTGGAAGGATCAGGAACATCAAAAGCGCGACTGTTTGGACAGAATCAACTCGTATGAGTCGTTGGAGACCACTAGTTCCGTTCCAACTCACTTTGAGTTGTGTGCTCCAAGTGTCTATGTCTCAGAAACGGAAGCCCTACGCACTCCTTATGAATAATGTACGCGCGTCATCCCTTCGTCCAGGTCTTAAGAAGGTTTGTGAGGTCTCTCTAGTTCGAGAAGCTCCACCGCAGACCGCCAGAACACGTCCGTCTCCGTCCCTTCAAGGTGGAAGTGCAGTGGCCGGGTCCCAAAGCCGAGGTCCAGGCAGGAGATGTCGAAACTCCGCAACCCAAGCACCAGCCGCATCCTGCGCTGTAGTCTTGAACAACTCGTTCAGGGCATACTCTGTGGCGGTCGTATTCAAGGGGCAACCGCTGGATAAAGGGACCCCGAACGTGTCCTGAGAAACTTGCAGGTTTTCAAGAGTCTCCAGTATGATGGTGGTGAGCTGCCAAGCTACGAAGACAGGGCCTGTGTCTCTTTTTATGCAGAGAGCGTCTTGGTCGGACGATGCCCCCACCATGGTGCAGTCTTCGACGGGAACTCCATCTTGCTACATGTGGGGGGTCTGAAGTATGTGTTTATTGGAGTGGTCGTGCTTGCCTTTACGGCGAAGTCACGCATAACCACATATGTCTCACGTGTGGGAAACAGCGATGTACCCTACCCCTGGGCGATTGATGAGCAGGGATGGCGCTACCTGATGATCGAGTCAGTCATTCTGAGCAGCAAGCTGTTTGAGAGCAGCGACGGTGACCCCTACGACGTTTACTACAACCGCGCCCAAATGACGGCAAGCCTACACACTGTGCAGTGCCAGAAGCCCAAGTTGCAGTTCCAAGGAATCACAGAGTTCTGGATCGGAGAGGAGCAGTACACGCTCACATATCGGCCGCACGCAGAATTGTTCTTTGAGACTCGGGCTGGGCAGGGGGAGTTCTCTGTGGTGAAAGGTGATCCTGCGAACAAAATTAAGCTCTCCAAGGACGACTACGTGAAGTTAATGCACGACTTTGCAGATGAGATGGGCTTTGAGACTCTCAATGCAGAGACCCTGCTTGAGCGGCACGACTGAAGGAGTGCAGAGCAGTGCAGAGCAGTGCAGAGCAGTGCAGAGCACGCGGCATCGCGGCATTGTGGGCAAGGAAAAAGGTCAGGAAGCACGGCATTCAGGGTCTGACACCCTTGATCCCTGCATCTTGTCCGAAATCTAGCGGAAGCGCGGGGGCCATTGTGATGAAGTGCTCCCAAGTGTCGGAAGCCCCAAGCTTCTATGCAGAATCCCGAGTGTTAGGTTTTGGTTTCCAGCTTAGAAGGACCAGCCGCCGGCTCTCTCAATTATGCTTTATGTCGTTTATCGTACTACTTCTCTCGCACAATTTTGCTACGATCAGTGAGTCTGGCTACAGGGGTCTTCCCGAGGAAATGCACAACAAGACCCTAAATTTCCTAAATTCTGGAAGGTACCTAAGTCACTTCGTTCGCCCAGCTGACGATAGCTGCTGTTTCGATAGTTGTCGAAGCACGAATCTCGGCGGACCATCGATCATCGAACCCTGAAAGATCCAATCCTCCCGCTTGCACTCCAGACCACCCGCAATCTGAACGAGGAATCCGTACCGAGTCTCCCGTCCAACGAGGCAGAACGCCCTGGACCTAGACATGATTCCTTTCCATGAAGCATGAGCAGCATGAGCAGCTGAGGTTCTCCTCCTGGTCGGTTTGTCAGAGAGGCGACTAGAAAGGTCGGCAGCGAGTGGCCCGGCTTCTAGATCCGTGTTGCTGAAGAGTAGGCTAGCTGCCGTTCAAGCTTCACTGTGTTTCTTCCATGTTTGATTGACCTTCCTTGTTGCAAATGTGTGCAAGACCCCGTCCGGCGCCCGACACTTTTGATCATTGGGTGCTTCTTGGGTTGTGCTGTCATGGATGGCTGTTCTTGGCGAGTCTTGAAGCCACGAACAAACTCTTTGGGGCCGATGATCACCGTGTCTGACTTGTTTTATTCAGCAGAGGTGGGTTCTCAAGCTCGTCACAACAATGGTTCTGACGTCTGCAGGTTTCAATGTCGCCATCTCTGCGTGCGCTCGTGGTGAGCGGCTAGACGGACTGCAGATTTCTCGCAGTGGCTTTTTCGGGGTTTGTTCTGAGCACTTACTCCATACTGCCAGTTTAGGAGGGGATGAACAGCAGAGTTTTCCTCTTACCAGGCCCTGTGTTTCGTGCGTTTGAGTGGGCACCTGTTGTAGAAGCTTGTCATCGTACCAATGCTGCTTGTGGAACGTATTGGTGCCCGTATGATGGTCCCAGCGTCGTATCACCCACACCGACAGCAGCAGCAACAACGATGGCAGGAGTACTGCGTACTAGCTACATCTAATTACCACTTGCCACATGCTGCTTGCTACTTGCTAGTTTATACTTCCTACTTACTACTTACAATACGGCGACGGCGACGACTACTACTACACTACTACTGCTCTGCTACAGCTGCTGCTGCTGCTGCTGCTGCTGCGGCTACGACTACCAGTCGCGAAGCGCCGAGGCAATGGGAGCGAGCTCTGGAGCTGCTTCGGAGGCTCTCCAGGCCCGAGCAGCATTCGTGTGACGAATCGCAAGGAAAGGCTGTCTTGTGGCTGTTCAGTCGCTGATCCCATGACCGTGAGAAGCATTGGCAGTGTGATGATCGTGACATTTACTTTGACCGGGAAGCGTGCTAGACGAAGTCTTGTTGTCACCATACTTGTAGCTACTCTGATCATCGTCACCTTCACAGCAGCATCATCATGACCAGCAGTGGTCATAATGATGATGGCGATTATGATAATGGTGACAATCTTGTCAGTGCGGTGCTCATCATCGCAGCCATGCTTGTGGCTTTGCTGTTAGTGTTCACTTTGGATGCTCTGTTTGATGGTGGTCGTGGCGATGATGATGCTGATGGCGACTGCCAGTGTAGTGTTGCTGACGTTCATGCTGATGTTGGTGATCTTCTTGATGCTGGCCTGGGCATGTCATGGTGATGGTGATGAGGATGATGATGGTGGCGCTGATGGCAACCACCAGGTTGATATCAGTCTTGGCGATGGTGGTGATGAGGACGATGGCTACGGTTGTTATTCACGAAACTGACGAACCAACCATTAAGTTGACTCTTGAAGGAACTAGTTAGTTTACTAATTAGGAAGCCGATCAAGTGAGTGATCAGTTATGTGTTTGAGTAACAAATAGGTGTATGGGTGTTTACACACATACATGCATGCATATACATACATACCTACATACATACATGCATACATACATCCATACATACATAGGTATGTATGTATGCATGCATGCTTTCACTTTCGCTTTACCGTCTGTGGCAACAGTGACTGTCGCAACGAAGCGAGAGGCTCTCCCCGAGTGCCTCCCTCGTCCGAGCTTACTCCAACACTGCACGCTAATGCACCACTGTTGGGCGCAACAGAGCTCGGGCCCCAACAGTACAACCACTTGCCGAATCTTCACAGGAGACCCCGAACGATGCAGCGTACTAGTGGCACCCACGCAACGCAAAAACTGGCACTGTCTCACTTACTAGCGATTTCGGTGAGTTTGTCAACCAACGCCTGTAATTCGCGAGACATGCCGCTCGCAGGACTTGACACTTCTTCTCAACAGTTCCTGTCGCAAAAACTCCTGCTGACACAGCCTCGAGAAGACTATGATGCGCAGGGCTTACCGGCAGGAACAACTTGAACTCACCTTTGTTGAAGACTTTCGTCAATGTGGCGATGTACACAACGTCCGCAATCATGTCTGGCGATGTCATGGCCGCACGGTGAGAATCGATCACTGCCTTCGATGTACTATCCAAAGTCTCTTGCTGAACAGCAACCCGTGTGAGAGCTGCCCATGCGTATGCATGAACTTCCCCCTCTAGCAATGAACCTCCGGACGATCATGCCATGTTGGCCTTCTCCAAACAACCTCTGCCTTCACCGTGCTGATAATGGGATTGGGCTCACGCACGACAAAAGTTCTGAAGACAGCACTCTGAAGCTGTCTGATTTCAAGCTCCTATCGCAGCGTCATGTTGCAGACAAGCAACAAGGCTTTGCGCACAGTCTCGGCATCTTCTCCCGTAGAAAGTGCTCTCATCTTTGTTGGAGGCTGGTTGCCGTTGTCATGGGCCTGACGTCGTTGTGCAGTCCATGTGTCCATGCCGCCCATGCTGCCACGTCTGGGTCCGGAAACACCTACTGTGAAGCTGTCAGAAATGCGCCCGAATGTGCGCAAACAGCTGCAACAACTCAGCACACTCATGTTAACAGAATCGGCATTCCAAATCACCAGGCTCATTCGGCTTGGTAACGACGACGCTGCCGCAACGAGTGCCTGCAGGGCATGCTCCAGTGAGCAGCCTATGTCTAATGTGTTTTCTCGTGGACACAGCCGAGGCAAGAAAGCACCACGGACATTGGTTGACATGCGCAGCTTTGTGAGAATCGCCCAGCTCGTCGTGATTCTGAACTGGTGTAGCCGTAGATCACGTAAACACTTAAACTGCTGACCACACACGTGTCCACTGTCAAGTAGAATACTGCATGTGTGTGCCAATGCTGGTGGCTCATCCATGTCTTCACTTTGAGGCGTGGGGTCATGCTCATAGCCGGGGGGTGGAATGCGAACCGATAGTTCTATGTATTTACGTATGTATGTGTCTATCTATTTATCCATCTATCCATAATGGCCATTGCTTTCGTGGTCTCTCTCTTCATCGTGCACATCAGAAGCTTCGGGCAAGGGCGGCAAAATCATCATCGTAGCACCCCTCACCCTCCTCCTCCTCCTCATCCTCATCCTCGTTATTCTTCTTATTCTTGTTCATGTTTCTTGCATAGTTTCTTGCCACAAACTCCTTCCTTGTCAGGGCGAGTGGGCATGTTGTTCCTACGTTCCCTAATATCCCTGACGTCATGGCATCACCTCAGAGCACTCGTCTTTATTCTTTGTGAATGCCCTGCAAGCAGGTGCGGTTTGGAACGGACGGCCATCTCTTACGGAGCGGCTATCACCGCCTGTGAGACAAGCAGGCTCAACCATGTGTTTTGCGATTGTTAGGGCTTCGGATGGTGCGCAGCAGCCAACCCCTAAAACGAAGTGCTTGAGCACAAATTGCAAGACAGAACGTTGTTCACCTCAACAGGCCCGTTCAAGATTGCCTGATTGCCTTGGTGACAGGTCTCGGGTCGGTAAAGAAGAGGGTGGCATGGGGTTTCTGGGACTTTCGGGGGGGACAGCCGGAGAAGACCAGCATTCCCGAATTCATGCTTGCAGGTTTGCACGGGCCTTCGCGAGTCCTTCGGGCCATGTGAAACCAGATCAAACTCTCAACCCTGGAGACGATCTCGCGCGAGTTCCCTCGTCTCCGGAAGCGAAATAGATCGAACACCCTACACAATTTTCAATTCTACTTCCGGAACTGCAAGTCCAAGCCTCTACGAGATGCCGGACCCTCAGTTCGCCTTCCGCTTTCCAATTCGCAATTCGCAGCTTTTCAACCCTGGAGGCGGTGGCAGCGTGCGGTGGCCCTTTTTGCAGAATGCCAAAGCGAGATGCAGGCGCAGCTTGGAAGAACTGGCACTGGGATCTCTGCTCCCCTCGGGCGACTTTACACAGTGAGCCTTCTGAGAAGTGCTGCCCCTCTCCCAAGGACAATCATCGCCCGCAACGCCGCTGTCAGTGCTTGTGAAAAGGGCTCACATTGGCAGGGCGCCCTCCAGCTTCTCCGGGAGGCAGTCCGAAGCAACGTCTAGCTTTGTGGAGGATTTCGGTCCAGAGGTGGAACTCAAAGAGGCGAGAATGAAATCAAAACGGTTGGACAGCCTTGCAAAGTGCTGTTTGTTTTTGCTTCTAATTGTCGAGTTTTTTGCGGCAACTCCTCAGAAAGCCTTGTCAGTGTAGGCCGGTGAGGGAGCCGCCGTGGTCTGTGAGCCTTCGTCTTGCAGGCCGTGCGCAGAACACAACTCTCGCGTTGCTAATGAAGCTATGTGTCTGTTGCTCTCACTCAAATATGCTTCGTGCCTGTAACCCGTCATTAGCATCGCCACCGCAAACCTGTCATCCTCAGCCTCAGCATGAGCACCAGCACCATCACCGGCACCAACATCACCATCTCACCATCGTCACCATCATCTCATCATCGTGTGTAGACACCACTGCCGGATGATTGATTGGGCACCCGATGGACCCTGCGATGCAGGCCGAAGAGGGGACTCTGCAAGCAAACGCAATCACCTACAACTCTGCTTGTCTCTAGGCTGCACTTGACTTCGGAGGTAATGTAATGGGCCTTACGGGTCTGTCATAGACTACGAATTATTTGGAAGCGATCGGGTTCAGTCACAGATGTCCTTGTTCGTGACAGGAGTCAGCTTGTCCCTGGGCTCTGTAGCAGGTTTGGCCCAGGGGGCTCACCTGAAATTGAGGCTGTCTGGGATTCCATCGTTGAACTCCGTATTCGCACACTCTCAGCGATTTGGATTGCTGAGACATCTACGTGAAAGTTTGCTTCCATGTGCAGGTTGAAGCTTCTCACGATCGGCATGCTTTACAATGATCGGTCCTGCCGGACAATCGCTTTGAAAAGCCTTGCTCCGTGCAGGTTTGGGCCCGACACTGCTATCTGTAAAAGCCGCAGCCCTTTGCCTCTCAACATCCCTGACAATTCCAAGATGTAGGGCTTCTGGATTGCCGCGCCCTGCCTACGAGGACGGCCCGAGACGAGCCAAAAGTCAGCTTGCAGGGTTCATGAATTCCACGAAGCTGTGATCACTTTCGCAGGTTCTGTACTCCTTACCCAAAAGAAGCCCAAAAAGCATCTCCCCGGCCAAGGCAGCGCTCTGGAGAAGGCTCGGCGATGGCAGCAAGCTTTGCAGCTCTTGTCCCAGCTACGGCAGCGTGGGCATCAGGCCACCTGAGAGCCATTGCGTTGCAAGTAACAGAGGAACCGGAATCCCTGAAAGACCCGGAAGCTTGAACCCCTTTGTTTTTTGTTTTGCAAAGGCCCAGGAATCTATTCGTTCCACAACCAAACGTACCACGTCTAGACAGCAGCTGTAGTGTCACAGAGACCCAAGAGTTGGGAAGGCCACGCTGATCAGCTACTGTGCGGCCATCGGCGCGTGCGCCCAGGGTGAGAACTGGCAAGGCGCAATCGAGCTGCTTCTTGAGCTTCGCGAGGAGGCGGAGGCCCTGAGAATTCTGTTGCGGGTTTCCGGAAGCTTTCGAGGGCCTTTGAGGGCACTCTCGAGGTACAGGACTTGAACATGTGCTACAGAAGTCAGGGGCTAAAGGAATTCCGTGAACGACTTCAGTTTGGGGTCGCATGATACTGCACTACAGCTACATGAGAAGTGACTTCAGTGTATTGGTGTGTGAATGCCTTCGATTGCGGTTTCAAGTCTTCTTGAGCTTTCCTTCTCGGGCAAGAGGCAGCATGTTTCACGATGCCACTGCGAAGCCTTCGGTGCGGATTCCTGACGGGTCCGGTTTCTCGATGGTGGAGAGCTGACCTGCGCGGGCTTCGGGCCCTTTTGGCATGTCTTTCGTAGGTCCTTCCGATGGATTGTGACAGGAGGATTATGACGTCAGTGTGTAAGCACCGCTGCTTGTTCAAGAATGCGCCCAAAGAACTGCAAGATATAACCTTCAGAATTTCCGGTACGCACGGCTCGGACATTCTTGATCCGTGCTGAGTCCTGTCCAGAAAGCCGAGCAGAAACCGCTTGTAACCCCTTAAGGCGCCCTGTGCCCACCGGAGGTGCTGGGGGATGACACCACGGCCTTCGTGTCAGCCATCGGGGCTTGCGTGCAGTGCCAGCTGCACCAAGAGGCTCAGAGGACGATGGCGCTGCTCGAAGACTTCTTGCTCGGCTGGGTTGAAGGACGATAGTTGGCACAAGAGATTAGTTTGGAAGCACCTCTCCGTGTCGTATCGGCATCGGTAAAAGACAAGTCGGACAGGAGGATATGAGGCCGATCAGTTATTTAGCAAGGTGCGTTCGCCCTTCGACTGTGAAGAGCAAAAATTTTCGGCAACGTAATTGTAACACCCGTGCTTTCCGGTGCACGATAGCTGAAGTGTGGGCGCCTGGGAAGTTTTACATCATCGACTGATCGAAGCACAGAGTGCTAGGACCTCTTCCAGGAGAGCAGAAGAGCACTTCCAAACCTTCTGCATGGTTTTTTCCGAAGAACTGGGCAGGAGAAGGCTTCCTTGGCATTTGTAGCGAAACCGTATCTGGCGACGGTTATTCCTGAAGCCCCGAGACCCTCATCAGTGTTCCTCTTTTCCCAGTCGAGTCTCAGTAGCATCATGCTGAAGAAATTTGTTCGTAGCATGTTATGGAAGACTAGTGTGGTCATAGAAGCAGAGTCTTCATTCTAGCCCTGGGGTCTTTGCGATCTTGATGAATGTTTGCTTGTTGAATATCATTCGGTGGATGGGTCTCAGGTGCAAAGGATCTTGTGGCACGTTGCACGTTGTTCCTGCACAAAGCACTGTCAACAGGCTTGTGTCCTGCACCCACCAAAGCTCCATGACTTAGTGGCCATACTACTTATCCTACGAAGACCAGGTGCAAGCACTATCGACAGTGCTTTGCATAAGAAGAAAGCTGGCTCGAGTCCTGACTGCGAAGATGGTCTCGCACGGTTGGGGTGATTCCCTGCGTCCAGCAGTGGCAGAGCGACTCCTGTGCTCGAAAGAGCAGTGGAAAACCTATCATTTAAGCCTCCAAGCTTTTGATTCTCAATGCGAAGTGTTGCCCTGTCGGTCTGTGTCGACCCCCAGAAGGCACTGTGGGTCGGCGATTCTTCGAATCGAGAAGCTCAGTGTGCAGACCCAGCTCTGTATTCGCTGCTCGCTTTTCCGAGCTTGCGCAATTTCAACCAACTGCGGCCAGGCTTCAGACGCTTCGGTTATCTCGCTCTGCGCGCCTCGCCCGTTGACAGAGCGTCGGCATGCAGGCTGCTGTGGTTGTGCAGCCTGCTGCCGGCATGAAATGAATTCGAAAGGCGACACGGCGACATCCGCCCGTTGAAGCGAACGTCCGTTGATTGGCTGATTGGCCTGTGTGGAAGTCCGGGCCGGTATCTGCCTCTGCGGATGCCGCAGCAAGAAACCCCTGAGGCAGAGCATCCTGACTTCATGACGATGCCTGCAGCACTGTGGGGTGTCCTTGAGATTCAATGCCGCGAATTTGATGGGCCCCAGTCGGCCTGTGGGTTGTTAAGCTTTCGGGCGCGGAAGACTCCGGCTCGTGCGAGCTCGGGTTTGAAAAGAAAAGCATGATGTCTGTCCGCTGCAGACTCTGGGCCCAGTGGTTTTGGAGATATTCAGAAAGACGGTTCCATAATATATAGCTATCAACATTGTGTGGCCCGGTCGCTGCTGTAGTGGGCAAGTTTCGAAAAATCACCCCGGGCTAATTTCAAGATGAAGGTTCGGAATTGCAAGGCTTCGACTGCAGGGCTTTCGGGACCGTTGAGTGCTGCTACACTGACCGTGTGAAGCAGGTTTGACTCAACTTTGAGTCCGGAAGCATGAAATCACACGTAAGTTTCGGGACCCGAGCTCTTCATTCAGCCTTTGCCCAGTGGCATGGACGACGACGATGTTTGCGCCCGTCCAGTCCAGCCCGCCTGCTAGGGTTTAATTAGAGGTCAAAGGGTTTTGCTATCTGTGTATCCCTCGACCCTAAGCCCAAACCCAGGCCGACCTACCTCGGGGGCAAGAGCATCGAGGATCCAGAGATCAAGAAGAAGCGCTTCGCCTGCCAAAGACTGCTGAAGCTCTTCGTTCCGCACACTCCTTTGGAACCCCCCTTCCTTCATCACGGCTTTATGCAAGTCCCAAACCAAACTCTGTGATGATTTCAGTGTGAAGGTCGGGGTTGGACTCAGGGTTGGCCGTTCTCAAAGTCATGCAGGCGGTTCAACTAGCTTCAACCTTCAAGAACTGAGATAAGAAGGCCTTGAGAAAACCGATGCTGGTGCAAAGACATCTGCTCAGGAAGCTCAACGCTGAGCTCGCAAACGGCCGCGGGAGGCTCAGGCTGTAGCTTTCACAGAAACGAGCCAAGCCCTAGGCCGACAAGCCCCTCATGGCTTACTGTCACATCCTAGTGTTTCGGGGTGGCGGCCCAGGGAAGCTTGTTTCAGGGTGCAGAAGATCAACATTCTGTCTTTTGTGTTCGTGATAATAAAGGCCTTAGACTCTGGGAAGCTGCAAGCACAGCCGAATCAGATCAGTCCCAAACTTCGTGCGTCCCACGTTAGACCCCCGTCGGACTCAAGGCACTGCGTTGAGACCCAGATCTCTCGGGGCCCGAAAGCTCCCGTAAGTGAGGTCCGAGACACTAGCACGCTTTCACTGCCTTTCGACTGCTCTAAAACCCTGTGAGCCCTAAGTGATTCGCTCAACTTGCCAAGCCGTAGCTGCCAAGGTCTGGCCATGATGGCAATCATTGGTATGTTCTTTCAGGACACACACGCGATGAGGGAAGTTGCCAACCCTGTTCAGAGTTAGTGATGGCCACGCACCCCGCGATCACATTCATGTGAAAGCCTCAAGGCCCAAGACTTATCACGGGCTTTTGACGGTGGGCATCGTAATGACCCACGCCATTAGTACAGAGACTCTGGACCCGAAAGATCCGAAGCTAAAACAGACTGTAAACACCTCGAAACACCTCGGGAGAAGAGGATGGCCTGACCGGCTCCGCCTGGGGCGACTGGGCGAACTACACGGCTAAGCCCTCAGCCCACCAGATTTTTTTGCAGAAAAGGAGGCACTCAGAGGCGGCTTTCTTCGGGGATCTTGGTTTAAAGCTTTGCTGTAGCGGTAGGAGCTTCGTACCGTAGGCACCAAGGCTCGAGAAGCCTCTTGGAATCTGAAGTCCAAGCTGAAAGTCCGAAGCTCTTCAACGCTCAACAATGTGCTCACTGCAACCTGCCCCCAGGGCAGTTCCTCCCAAAGTTCGCACTCGAAAGCTTTGCCCGCGAGCTCGGGAGTCGAAGCTGAAACTCAGGGCCCTCCGCGACGAGTCCTCGCAGTCGTTTTGCGATGACCCTTGAAGCGTTCAGGAATCCCCTCTTCGGGCCTTCGAGAACGAGCTGGGAGTGCAGGCCCGGTGTCGATGGGGAGATTTTTCCTTCTTTTAAGATGTTCAGCCAGGGTTCTTGATGAAAGGGGTTCCAGTAGCCGCTTGCAATGGGCAGTAAATCCCACGTCCCAAACACTCAGTTCTCCGTTCGAAGCTGCCTGTGTGCACTTCTGGGAAACACCGGTTTGGGTCTCCACCACGTTTGGCACTAGAAGCCGGAGCCCCCGACGCCTATGCCCATGGTCGAAGTAGACTCCAAGCTGAAGTTTGCACCCTGCAGGCTGAAACCCGCAAGCTCGTCATGTAGAGCCTCATTGATAATTGCATTCAACATGAGACCCCAGGCGCCATTTTGGTCACATTATACAATGCATGAGAACCAGGCTCCCCTGGGCTACTTCGACCCGCTGGGCCTGTCGAAGGAGTGGGCACACTGGAGTCATCCGCGGGTGTTGAAGGTTGCAGGAACGATTGCGTGGGCGCGAGGGTAAACTAAACCGTCAACCCTTTAGGCTGCAGGGAATCGAGGGTGTGAGGCTTCAGGTGCTCCTTGAATTTGGGCTTCAAGGCAGGTGGACGGAAGTTTTGGAGGGTTCTCCTTCCTGGAGCCGCTGCAGAACTTCGCGCAAGTTGTCGGCTGGGTGTGTCACCCGGGCCGGGCCCCACAACTTGTCCACTGCGAACGTCGGTGCACAGCTTTGCGTGTCGGAGGTTACTGCTGTGCAACCTCTCAACAACTTACAGCGGTGACGTGTGCCATGGCAATCATGCCCTATGTTTTGGGATATCCCACAAAAGCTTGGGTGAGAGCTCCAGGCTGCGTGAAGGTTGTTGCATGACATACAGAGCGACTTGGGCAGAGTGCCAGGCAATGATGCTCTTCGTCTCGTCCTTTGCCGTCTTCCTTTGCTTGTTTCTGTTTCAAGTACATTTCAAGTACTCTCTGTAGCAACACAGCAGATAGATGGAATACTGGCGCCAAGTCGTGTTTGGTCATCTTCCAATCCCGCGTGCCGAACATGTGGCACGCAGTTCGTCTTGTAGTGCTTCAAGGGCTCGAGCAGAGTGGGGCTAGTCGGCTTTTAGGTTTTGAGCTTCAGGCTTGAGGTAAGCACCAGAAAACGTGCCGTTGGAAGTAAGCGAGGCGATAATCAGGGACCTACAAGTCCTTGCGAACAAAGAGGCGCAGACTCAACTAGAGTCGGACCCCTGACGTCTTGAGCACCCTAATCCTATATGCCCAGCAGCTCTCGAGCTTTGGAAAGTCTAAATGCCCAGCTTGTTCGGGCAGGATGGTGACGTGGAGACCTTCGGCCGCCGCCGAGAGGTGGGGTCCAGCGTGGAGTTCGGGATGCCTGTGATACGGAACAGCCGTGATGTCACAAGCCCACCAGAACCGCAGCACTCCTCCTCTCTTCCCTGGCTTGCAGTGCGAGCTGAAGAACGGCCGCGTGGCCATGCCGGGCGCCCGATGCGCTTAAGAGTTCGGGCATGTTTCTGTGTTTGCGCTCGTAGATTGTAGTGGACTCGCGCAGAGACAGAGACAGAGAGAGAAAGAGAGGGGAGGCCCCTTCACCCTAGCCCTGGCGAAAGAAAGCCCGGGAGAGAGAGAGAGAGCGCAAGAAAGAGGATAACGGCACAACTTCCTCTTAACCTGGCGAAAGGAAGAAGGATAGGAAGCACAGGATGGGAGCAATTTCCCTGGATTCCTGCCATCACAGTTCCACTAGTCAAAGTAGAGTGCGAAGTACAATGGATTCCTAGAATCCAATTTTATCGAATATCTCCTGGACACCTGGAGCGAGGTTTGCCACGATTGGCTACATGGTTCCGGAGTACTTCAAGTTGCCGTGGACCTGGACTAGTGACCAGGGTGGGCTTGGAGACTGCCTGGTGAACTTTACGGGAGTGGGCGTGAGATGGGAGTTTCGAGCTTCAGCAGTTCAAGCTTCTGGCTCTCACGGCGTGGTTTGGAGCGTTCCGGCGGATACCGTAGGCGCACTTACGCTCAAACTCTCCCGCTGCCGCGCAGCATGCAGAAGTTCAGCATCTGTGGCATCAACCCTAAGTTAATAGTAGACATGCCGACAGGCGTTCTGGTTTCACTCGGGGAGTAGGTCTTCAGGTGATGCGTTCGCACAGCTCAAAACTGCTGTTCAGTCTTTGCCGTAGGGCCATTGGCCATAGTGCAGCCAAACCCTTTGCTTCGTGTAAAGTTTGCAGCAGACATCTTATTCTGTAAGCAGTCCGGAATCAGCCCTTCTCACAGCCATGAAAGCGCGCAGATTCGTGAGCACTTCCGGCAGGTGGACTCCTGAAGGTTTCGTGATTTGCTTAGCACTTTCTGTACTGGCCTGCATGTCTCGGACATGGCGATGTTTTGTACCGATCCGGTCCGGCTGTTGCCTGCCCTTATTGGACTTTCCGGATCATGATCTGCTCTGGTCTGACCATGTCAGCTGCCTTCCCTATACCGCGCGACTGCAGATGAAGATGAACATGTATGCCATTCAGTCCTTATTGTTGATGGACGGGAGATCTCAAGCCTCGGCCAGCACTCATCACAACTGTGCAATCCAGGCAGATGGTGAGCTGGTGTGCTTCGGAATTAACGTCTATGGGGAATGTGAGGTGCCAGTGGATCTAGGACCAGTTGTGGCCGTGTCAGCTGGAGACTCTCACACCTGCGCAGTGAGAGAAGATGGTGAACTGGTGTGTTTCGGAGCCAACAGGTATGGGGAATGTGATGTGCCGGCAGACTTGGGGCCAGTTGTGGCAGTCTCCGCAGGAGGATACCACACTTGCGCAGTGAGATCTGATGGTCAGCTGGTTTGCTTTGGACCTAACGGGCATGGCCAATGCACTGTGCCTCCGCACTTGGGGCCAGTCTTGACAGTCTCAGCAGGGGGGTATCACACTTGCGCTGTTAAAGCAAATGGTCAGCTGTTTTGTTTTGGAGGTAACGAACACGGGCAATGCGATGTTCCGGCGGATTTGGGACCAGTGTTGACGGTCTCAACAGGCGGATGTCACACCTGCGCTGTGAGAGCAGATGGTCAACTGGTCTGCTTCGGAGACGACGAGAAAGGGCAATCCGATGTGCCATTGGATCTTGGGCCCGTGGTGGCAGTATCAGCAGGTGAGCAGCATACCTGCGTAGTGAAAGCAAACGGAGAGCTGTTCTGCTTTGGACTGAACATGTACGGGGAATGCGATGTTCCGGTGGATCTGGGACCAGTGTTCACAGTCTCCGCAGGCGGACATCGCACATGTGCAGTGAGGGCAGATGGTCGATACGTCGGTTTCCCAAAAACGCCATTGCCGGTGGATCTGGGACCGCTAATTAGAGTTTAGAACCTGCGAACTCCCGCGGGCGTGAGGGCCGTGAGTTCTTCGAATCTTTCGTCAGCTGAACATCCGCTTGCCGAACAGGCATCACTGCACCATGGAATGAAGCAGCAAGAAGCACCTGCCGCCCTAATCTCTGCACCCTACGACACTGAAGCCAACACCATCCAAAATCAATCTGCCTTGGCAGGAACATCCGCTGGCGAACGTGATGTTGCAGGGGTACTCCGCAAGACCTACATCCTGATCATACTCCCAAGCTGCAGCTCGTAAATTAGTTATCTGAAAATCTATAGCAATCTAGCCATCTGTCTTTACGTATGTCTTCGAGTTCGAGAGTGCAAACCCAGCAAAGCATTTTTGCAGCCACTTGTCCGTTTATACAAGTGATGGAATGTATGTATGTGTGTGTATACAATATGTATGTGTGTACATCTATTATATTTACACATTTTTCTATGTATAGACAGATTAGAGTGTACGCTGAGTTTACCGCTACAACCACAAGCGTAGGGCAATCACATGCGAGTATAGAACCCTAAGAAAAGGCTGACATTCCCTGTGAGCCGCCACGCTATAATCCCATCCGAGTCCGGGCTACTTGGCGCCCTCTGCAAATCTGAAATTCGCCGACGTGCCGAATGGTGCGGGGCCGAGCGGAAAGGGCTCTATATGAAGCTGTTTGAGCGTGTGTGGAGCCGAATGATTGTGGTTTCCTGAGCATCCGGTTTAGAAGGTTTCTACAGGTGCTGCCAAGCGTTGCACAGGAAGCTTCTTGGCGACACCTAGGCCGTAGGCCATGATTTCATTTGGAGGTGCAGGGGCGAGGTGGAAAGTGGCGCTATCGCGATAATATATCGCGATCGTGCTCCGTCTTGAATCCTGAGTTACAGTTCAATCTTCATGCCCAGGCAATAGCTAGAGGAAAGCACCACACCACAAGCTTATTCACCCCATATTTCTTCCACTGACCCAGAAGTTTTACATCTCGACGCCTTGCCAGCTTTGACTCATCCCCTGAGCCCTGAGGACAGCCTGTAACCCCGAAGCCCAAGACCGGGGCAAAGCACAAAATCGTGTAGTCCGCTGTCCTACCGCAGGTCTCGTGCATTGTGGTGCATGCGTGCAGATAGCAGTACCCAAACTCAAAACTCAAGCGCCGAAGCCCAGCACCCTGGGCTCCCGAGCGCAACGCCAAGGCTTGGCGGCCATCACCAAGGTCCCTGCTGAGGGCTGGCTGCCGCTTGGCTTTCCGAAATCTTCTCTGAAGCACTGGTCGAGGTTTGAGAAGATGTAGAGTCCAACTGCTCCTTCCTTGTCATTGGTTCTCCCACGTGAAACCTGGCAATGCTTCGAGCGGCAGAAAACTGCGGAGCACTTTCCCGGAACCTTCAGGCCTGAAGCTCCGCCTGCTCAAACCAACCGGGGTGTGTGGGATCAGTTCAGGGCATCATTGCCACAACACCGAACGTAGACTGGACCGAGGCAGTGGGTCGCCTTGCTGCGGCCTCGGCGGTGGTGAATGTCGCGGACTAGAGCCAGAGAACAGTGCAGTGCAGTCTAGGATCGGATAGTCGACGTGGCTTCAAATCTCATGTTACCCGTGTCTGTCTGACGGGTGAAACGCTTTCCGCAGATCCCTGGGCTGGCATCCCTGGCGAGTTAGCCCAAGGTGTGGCTGCTATGAGTGGGTTGTCAACGAGCCGGTGGAGCGCATGGGCAGATGGGCAGAAGGGAATCAGACCTAGTTCTTGCATGTAGGGATGCCGTACATGGCCCGGATGCCAGGTTGTTTCTTGAATGCTTCGAAGAGCGTTGTTAGCTTCATCGCGACTCCCCCCGGATGCCCGGATCTAAAGACTGTGCGAAGGATCCGGCAGAGCCCGGAAACTACGGCAAGGGCAAGCCAGGCGCCCAGACGAGTCGTGTCTGCTCTCGGCCCGCAGGGACAGCAGGATCCCCGAGGCCTCTTTGAACCGCAGACTTTGCTCGTGCCTCAACCCGCCCCGAAACCTCAGTCCCTCAAGCCTTAAGCTTCTGTAAGCTGGGTAACTGCCCAGATGGCTCGACCGGTATTCTGCCCCACGAAAAAGGAAAACGGCTCGAAACAAATTTGGCCCCACTGAACTCTAGACCTGAAGCCTTAGGCTCGGCTACGGAAACATGGTGCTGGGCATCACCGCCGAGTCCATCTCGGATGCCGATGCGCCGGGAGCCCAGATTGAAAGAGAGCGAGAGAGGTTGCAAGAGAGAGAGAGAGAGAGTGAGAAATAAAGATATTTACTAAAAGTAGATTCTTATGTACGTTTTTGCAATTATATGCACATTTTACATAGTACGAACTGATTGCATAGTAGACATAAGATGCTAGATAGAGATGTCGGATATCAGGCATCAGACATTAGATGCTAGATGCTAGATATTAGCTTAGGCCCCCAGCCATTAGAACTCACATACATGTTACATGTAGATGTTAGATGTTAGGCACTACATAGTTCCCCCGACAGTGTCATATATTATATCAAGTGTCCGTGTCTAGATGTAGGGGTAGATGTAGGCTGTGTAGGCATTCGTGTGGGTTTACGTCTGTGCATATGTATATATGTATATGCCTATATACATGTGTATCTGTATATGTACATGTGTATAGATGTATGCACGCATACAAGCCTATGTGAGTAAATGTACACATGTATGTATGCATATATGCACATATGCACATATGCATATATGCATATAGGCAATTATGCATATATGCTTATGTGTATATATGTATATATGTATATATGCATATATGCATATATGCACATATGTATATATGTATATATGTATATATGTATACATGTACATATGTACATATGATGTATATGTATATTGGTGTGTATGTATACGTATACACATGTATGTCTATACATGTATACATGTGTACATGTATATATGTATATATGCATAAATGTATCTATGTATATATGTATATATGTGTATACGGGGGTGTGTACGTATTTGCCTGTTATTGCCTGTTCGTACATGCACACGTAAAACTAAAAATCCCCATATACATGAATACGTATGGACACATGCCACATATAGAAGCAAACTCGCGCAGCGAACCTGCTCGAGTTGTACAGTTGGAGAAACCATGAGCCCGGTAATCTGCTTCTGGGACCCTTCAAGGACCCTGTATGGAAGGGACGGGACCCCAGAACCGAAAGGCGCAAGCGCGGTCTGAACTCGGAGTTGGCGAACGGCCGCCTCGCGATGATGGTGCGCGCTGACCCAATTTTGTCTCCAGGGTGATGGGGCTTTAGGGTTCGAGCTCTTTTGGCTTCAGCCGGCTTTGGTGTCCATCAGTGTTGTTCGAGATAGTATTTGAGAGTCTGGATGGCTCGAGCGTGAGGGTGCATTTCAGTGTTACTTTTTAAGTTTTGGATTTAGAAGGGAGCTGTTCTGGATTGCGCAGTGCGCGGTGAGTGGGTGGGGCTCGGACTTTGAGCATCGTAGTCCCTCAGGGTGCTGTTAGAGGTAGCAACCACTGGGCAAGATTGATGGGACACTCAAGATTCGGTCAGGGTGTGCGGTGTCGTCTCGTGAGCCGGAAGCCCTACACCTGCAAGCGCGGTTTTCCATTGCTACTATGACGCTTTGTCGGTGAACTCTTGCTTGTAGGACCTGGCCCTAAACAGGAAGCTTCCAGATAAAGACATACCGTGGCAAAGCACGGAACCCATGGTACTTGTACCCTGCTGGATTTCCAGGGAGCACTTCCTGACTTCTGGCAAAAAACCCATTGGACGCCTGCAGGCGATCGTGGGGCTCTGGGTCCAGGCCGCTCGCGTGTTTGAGCCGCTGCAAGGTTCCGGGGTTTTGTAGTTTGGGAATGTCGTAAGGGTTGAAGCTTGCGATTCCCACCAGGCCACAGCCCAAGCCTTCCTGAGCATCCTTTCTGTTTTTCGAATCGGGGCAGATGTGCAAGGCTTTGTCTCTGGTGGTTTTAGTATTCAGCGTGGCAAAAGCAGCAAGCAGTGATGCTGGTGTTGCCGCTGCCGCTGCTGCTGCGACTGACACTATTGATAGTAGTGGCACGTAAGATTACCGTGGTGATGACAACGATGATGCTGAGCCCGACTCGGCTTAGGATCAAGAGTGTGGAGGCGATGATAATGAGGATGTGGTAAAACTCGGACGACGACAGAAAAGTAGCGGAGCTGCCCACAAGGACGGTCTCTTTGGCACCCCTTACGGCCTCTACACCGCCCGGGCCCCGCGGACACGGGCGAGTTTTGCTGCCCGCTAAGGGAGAAGAGTTTTCGTCGCAGCGGTCGTCGTGGTCCTAGTACTAGTAGCAGGAGGGGAGGAGGAGCAGAGGCAGCAGGAGCTGTGCGCAATCAGTCCGGCGTCATCAGCATTGCAGTGGTAATTGTAGCTTCGAGCGCGAAATACTCGTCATCCAATTTCTTGGTCTTGCCATGCTCGACTTCCACGACACATTGAGAATCTTCATCCGGATAGGCTGCAGCAGAAGCTTGAACCAGTCTCTCGCGCTTGGCCGTTGGAGACGCCAAGGGCTCCTCCGCCTTCGAGAACGAGTTGGGCGTGCAGGCAGGGCCCGCATTTCTGTGGGAGCAGGGACCTAACCACGCCACAGGCCCTCACATTGACAAGTTTCGGAGCTTGGGGTTCAGGGTTCATTTGACCAAGCTCAGTAGGTGCTTTTCTTGCAGGCGCATTGTCGAAACAAAAGGCTGTCTACACATCTGTACCCAACTACTGTACTGTGTCGATGTGCATAGAAGGTTGGGAAGGGCGACCCGAATGCCAGGATCTTTCGTTCTGCATGGATTGGTGCACTGAAAGAACTTAGATGTTGTCGAGCTGGAAGTTGCCGTGGATGCTTTCGTTGTGCCAACGTTTTATGAGGGAAGGCAGTCGACACCGTTCTATCTGTAGCTTTGCGAAGGAATAGCGCTGTTCTCGTGTGTTCGCCCCGGTGGGACGATGCACTGAACCAAACTTCGGCTGTCATGACGGACCATCTGGGCGGAGATGTTCACTGAAACTTGGCTTCCCGTGACAGTGAGGCTACCCTGACAAAGCCTAAAGTCTACTTTGCCCCTGCGGCCATACAGCAACTTGCTTCGCGTTTTTGGGCCTCTTTGCAACTGTCGGCCCGGCTGCAATGACACTCGGCTAGGGAACCCCGCAGACCTAAGCACATTTTCTCCCAATGGAGGCCAGGTGGCTCCCCAGATTTTCGAGCGAGTCTTGCCAGTAGTCAGTAGACCTGTAGCCCAGCCCAACTCCCGCGTAAAAGCCTCTAATGCGACCTGCAGCCGCCAGGCTCCCTTGGGATACTTCGATCCCCTGGGGCTCTCAAAGGACTGAGGGCTCCCTTTGTAGACGACTCCGCCAGATCATTACAGGTCGTGATAAGTTACCCTAGCCATCGGGGCATTTGAGGTGTCGACGCGACTTGTCTAGGATTCTGGTTATGCTCAGGATCAAGTGTGCAGAGGTTTGGATTCGGCACTGGCCCGAAAGCTGTGGCCGAAGAGCTTCTGATCAGCTTGAGCTTTTTGCACTAAGCGATTGTGGAATAAACATAAACCCTTAACGTTGGCGGACATTGGGGTTGTGCATCAGCGAGTAGGCTCAGTGTGCAAACAGGGATGTGGTCGTGTCGTTGAAAGACTGCTGAGGACCTACAGCCAAAGCACACAAAGATTGCCCCAATCGGCTACCGCATGCCTCGCCCCAAATTAGAACTCGTACGACTTTGATCTGCTCCCCTCCAGGACGGTGATGTAGAGACCTTCCGCCGCCGTCGTGAGGCAGGTTTTGATAGTTCAGGTCCAGGATTCTTTGGTCTGGGTTTTGGGGTCAAGGCTTCTCTTTCGACACCAGGAGTTCTAGTTGTTGAGGGCTTCCGGCTGGAAGTTTGTGATTCGTGGGGTTAATGGATGAATTGATTTGTCAAGCAAGGCTGTTCCTGCCCGACCAACAGAGTCTGGAGAGCTTCAACTCACGGCTACCAGTTTGCAGAATGGCGGCTTGGGCATGCCAAGCTCCACCCTGGAACTATCCATCCCTGAACGAACTCCTTCAAGATCCTGGAATCTCCATCTCTTAATCTTGCACTTACCAGCTGCCTCGCACAGTCGGAGATCAAGAACGGCCGCGTCGCCATGCGCGGAACCTGGCAGACTTGAATACCTGTTCTTGCGTTAAGCCACGAAAGCCACGAGCCCAAACCCGGAACCTACACCCACGCGCTTTGTCCGTAGCCGTAAACACTCAGCCCCGGAACGCGACAAGTGGAACCACTGACCCACAAAGCCTCAATGGCTGTCTGCAAGCCTGCCGAGATAACGGTGTATCAGGAGAAATTGAGAGCAAGACCTCGGTTGATTAGGTTGGATGTTCTGAACGTAAGCACCTTGACACTTGTGACACGCAGATAACCAAAGAAACAGCTCACCTTAATCGTGATATCGTATGGTGTAGCAGCAAAGCCTCTCATCTTGCTTGGCTTCCGCAAGTATTTGGAGTGCCATTCGCTGCACATTGTTGCAATTGGGCACATGAAGCATGCCGAGATGTTGGGATTGTGGTGACTGATAGAGTGCGACTCGGGCCGAACATGGGAGGCCCAACTCGCAGCTTATGTCAAGCAGCATTCCACAGGTCTCGGCGATGTTGATGTTGAAATGTGAAGATCTCAAGGTCAGGAAGTCTCTCCTGATCATAGATTGCTGAACCGACTTGCTTAGGTTTGCGACTATTGGCTATATGGTGCCTGAGTACTTCAAGTTGCCATGGCCCCACGTGTGGACGACTGGAGGATGTTCTGAGGACTCTGAGCACACCACGCCCATTGCACAAAAGCAGAGTATCCAACTAAGGTTAATCAAGTAGAACAGTGCGAGACAAGCGAAGAGTCTGCATGTCGACACAAAATTCAGCCAGCAGTTTGAACATGATGCCCTACACTGCACTGCGCAGATTGCACACGCGCGTTTTTTGATGTGTATGTGTGTGGGCGTGTATGTGTTTGTGCGCGTGCATGTGTACATGCGCGTGTATGACCACGTGGATGTAAGCGTACGGGTAAGTGTAGGGGTAAGGGTATGGGTAAGTGTAAGCGTAAATGTAAGTGTAAGTGTAAGGCAAGTGAAAGTTTACGTGTGAGTGTAAGTGTAAGTTTACGTGAAAGTTTAAGTGTAAGTGTACGTGTATGCATGCATGCATGTGTGTATGCATGTGTTTGTGTATGTATGTTTGTGCGTAGGTAGGTTTATTCATGTGTGTAGGGTGTAGGGTAGGTATGTAGGTATGTATGTATATATATATATATATACATATATATATATATTTCTGCACGTGTGTGCACAGCGCTATTTCCCTATTTTTATACACGACAGGCAGCACGAGAAGATGGCGTGTGTCATGCGAATACTATAGAAGAATATCTAAAACCAGAAAGTCATGGCCGAAGACTACCCCAACCCCTTTGTCCGAGTCCGGGCTACCTTGCGCCATCCGCCAACCTCAAGTTCGCCGACGTGCCAAATGGCACTCCTGCCAGTACTTGCCGAATGATCGCTTGTCGTGCATGATGGTGATGCTCATGATGGGGCTGTTTGTGGTAATTCATTGAAGGACGAGCAAAGACGATGAGCATCAGGACACTGATGGTGCTTCTGCCGCCGCTGATGATGATGATGATGACGATGACGACAATGGCGGTAATGGTGGTGGCGATGATGATGACGATGATGGTGATGATGAGAATGTTGATTTTGTTGTCCTCCGGCTGTTGTTGTCGCTAAGCATGATGATCGGAACGTTGTTGTTGTTGTTCTTGTTGAGGTTGTTGTTCTTATTGCTGTTTTGATGATGATGATGATGATGGCGATGATGTCGATGATGTCGATGGTGGTGGTAGTTGTGGTCCGCACAGCGTGGAACAAAGTTTCAAGGGCGGATGCAGAGCTGTGTGTTCACGTGTCTCGTGCTCGAAGGGTGTCAAAATTTATGACTTTCATGTGCAAGTGCATGGTGCCGTGAAGTCGACATTGAAGGGACAAGTGGCCCCAACTGAGCGCACATCTGACGGTAAGTTCGAGCATGGTCCTCTCGAAGATTTTATGCCACCCTGCGCTCTGCACAGTCTTGGAACGCTTCTGCGCCAAACCTCTTCGGAGACCTTTGGAGCCGGAATCCTGGGCCAGCGGCCAGGCCTGGCAGCCATCACCAAGGTTCCTCCCGAGGGCTGGCTGCAGTGGGTGGCCCTGCCGGGCTCTGAGCTCGTGTCAGGGAGGGCCACGGATGGCCCGGGAGGGGGAGGTTGCTGTCACACAGCGCTGTGACAGAAGATGCAGATGTCTTTATCCGCAGGGCGTGCCGAGAATGAGCGTTTCTGGGGTTTTGAACATCCGAAACACCAATACCAGCATGAACACCGACACCTTGCTTTCATTGAGCAGTGATTGGTTGGTACCAGTTATAGACCCTAACCCCTAAAGTATGGACGCCTACAGGAGAGTAGCACAGCAGGGCAAGGGACGAGGGTTCGGCACGTGGAATTTTGGATCGTAAACTGTCCCTGAGTCCGAAACCTCAGCCAGCATGACCTTCTGGCTACAGATAAAATCTGCGCTTGCCAAAGAGGCCTTCAAACAAAACGTATGGAACCAGGTGCGGCTGCTACGAGTGGGTCGTCAACGAGCCTGTGGACTGCCATTCCCATGTGCAGAAAAGTGTGGCATCACAGCCCAGGGGAGACTGTAAATGTGGCAGCAGATCTCAAGACCATCCTTGCCAAGTGGTTGAACGTTCAATCCCAAAAACTCCTAGGCCGTTGAAACCCTGAGCTCTGCCTTCAGGATGCCGCGGAGCCTGGAAACTACGGCAAGGGCAAGCTGGGAGACTCGGAGCCTGCCGCGAAGGGTTGAGTCGGGAGAGTTCACGAGGGGCTCTGTCCTTTGGCGGGGCTTTTCCGGTGAATGTTCGTGCTCGAAGGGGTGTCCTGGTTCAAGGCAGGCATGTCACTTCCGCAGTTCTGGGTGGAAAAGTTTCTGTCTGCTCGGTGTGCTTACTGTAAGGATTCGGGAAGATCGGGTTGCTTCAAACCTCAGGATGCCATAACTTGGGGTCTCTTGCTGTCGGCGTTCCCGTCGCAGGAGACGCATGGTTGAAGACCGACGCGGCATCAGTAAGATCGGCAGCTCATGCAAGCCCGAAATTCTGCACTGCACACCGAAGCAATCAACCATGCAATGCCAATCTCGATCCCTCCATTCGACCCTCCACACACGTAAGTGAGGCCAATTTTCACCCAGCCCCGTACTCAACATCCTGGAACCCAGATCCCCACAGCTTGCAAAAGTGCCAGATCCGCAGAAGCGTGCAGTCGACAGGCTCGGATACGGCAACATGGTGCTGGGCATCACGGCCGAGAGCATTAGCGATCCGGAGTCGCAAGGGCCCCCGGGGGTTTTCAATGTTTAATGCTGTTTCAGAACGAACAGATTCCTGTCACTGGTGCTTCCTTCTACTGGTGAGGGTGCTGCAACAGAGGGGTTTACTGACCCAGTTCGTGCATCTTGATCCCGTACGGACATCCCACTGCAGACACCTTAGACCCCCCCGACCTAAACATGACAGGGGTCGGAAATCCGAGGCGCAAGCGAGGGCTGAACTCCGAGCTTGCCAACGGCCGACTGGCGATGATGGCCACGAGACCAGTTTTTGTGTTTTGGGTTTGAAGGTGAGGATGCTCAAAGGCTCACGAGCTGGGGCGATTTCGGGCTTCAGAACTGGAAGACTCTGGCTTAGCATCTCCGCGGTTTCGTGCGGCATAGCGCAGGGGTGTCATGGTTGAAGGTGTTAAAGGGTTGGCAGGGTGTTCGAGTTGGGGTTCTTTCTTGCAGAGGGTTCTGTCGTTCTTGGTTCTAAATTATCTGTCGGTGGTAGGATCTGGCTCTGAAGGGCATGGGCTGGTTTTAGCTTCAGGAGGCAACGAACGAGATTTTTTCGTGTTGTGTATTGGGGTCTTCGTTCGAGGAAGACCTTGGAACTCAAGGTCTTCCTCGATGCTATCTGGCTCGAATAGATATGGCGGTCAACAAAGAGACAAAGAAAGTTGTAAGTGACTGATTAGCTAGATAAATAAATGGGTTCGAACAGACACAAAAAATTGTGTGCACAGGCAAACAGTTAGCTAGCAAAGTAGGTAGAGCTAGGCAGGTGGGTGGATAGATAGATAGATCGATGGATAAATGCACATATACAAACATACTATTGTTTTCTTGACGAAGCCAATTGGTTTAAGGTCTTCTTCGATTTGCGGTTGAGGCTTCATGTTTGAGGTGCTTTTCGTGCAGGCTTGGTTGGGGAACGGCGAGAATCCATCGCTCCAAGAGAAGTCAGCAGCTCTAATATTGAACCCTCAGGGCACTCCGTCCCGGCCCTGCTGTGCGAGTGAATGCTAACTCCCAAAACCTTTGCCCTAAACAAGCTGTCAATTTCTTCCTCCCTTCTCCATTGTTACGAGAGCATTCTGACTCCACTCCGCCAGGCTATCGTCGGTCTGTGGGTGCAGGCCGGGCATGAAAGTCCTGGTTGATGTATGACCCTTTTGGGAATGAAGCTTGGGTTGCCGGGATGTCGCGGAAAGTTAGGCCCAAGGCTTAGGGCCTAAGGGCGTTAGGGTTTTCAGGAAAGTGTGCCCGCGCAGGACGACGGAGTTCCGTCTAAGTAGGCATGAGAGCAGCCCTTTGTGAAAGAGCTCCCGGAAGGGGATCCTTCTTTGGGTTCTCAATTGCAAACCTGTGTGGCTTGGATGCTTTGCGAGTCGCTTGCGCGGCTGGCTGCTGTTTAGCAAAAGCGTTGCTTTTGGGCTTTCCGACACATGCATTGCGTGCATGCTCTAAGGGCGAAGGGAACCAGCACCCGAAAACATATGAATCCTAATTCAGAGCCCCTCAACCCTAAGCCCCTAACCTGTAAACCGCAAAACTGAACCGTTTCAAGATTCCCTTTCTCGCAGGACGGTCTCTTCGGCACGCCTTATGGCCTCTACCAGGTGCTGCTCTCGGGTGTTGACTGCGGCTGCTGCTACTACTACTACTACTACTACTACTGCTCCTACTGCTACTATTCCTACGACTATTACGATGACTGCGGCTACGACCACGACCACGTTCGCTACCACCACGACTATCACTACGCCCACTGCCGCCACTGTCATTTCCACGCAACTACCACTACCGCTACCGCTACGACTACGACTGCGACCACTTCCACTCCCGCTATCGCTGTCGCTACCGCTACTGCTACCACTACCACCACGGCTACCACCACTACTACGACAACTACGACTTCTGCGACCGACTCTACGATTACTACAACTCTACGGCTGCCATGTATGGCGCGACTTCTACGACTGCTACGACAACGACTGCCACGACTACTACGGCTACCACCACCGCCACCACCAGGGATGCCATGCTCGCAGTGCCAATTTGGAGTTTATCGGAAGGTCGAGCTTGTTGCTGTAGCTTCCGCGTTCCGTGCTTATGGGAGTGTAGTGTAGGATCTTGAGCTTCAGCTTCTCTGTGCATGGCCCCGGGCCCCGCCCAGCTATAAAGCCAAGACCTTGCAGCCGACAATCCTCGGTTTTGCTAGGGATCGAGCGCCTTTGAGACGGAGCTTGGCGTGCAGGCTTTGAACACCCTGGAGGAGTTTCTTTCATTTGGGGCTTCGAGGGCCATACCTTTTCGTGACTCAGGCTTCGGTTTCCGGGCTTGGCCGAGTCTAGGTGCATGAGTTGAAGTTTGCAACAGCTTCTGTTCTTTGCTGACATCCTTTTGGCGGCAAGCATGTCCAACATGCCACCCGTGATGGCTGTGAAACCATCACCGCCATCGATGCAGGAACAGCAGTCAGCGCCGCTCTGCCCTCCCACCTGTTCCACCACCAGCTTCACCACCACCGCCAGCAACGCTAATGCTTTCAACATCTCCCAGCGTCCTTCGCCAGCATCACTGGCATCATCGCAAGCATCACCATCATCATGAGGGTGAAGATGGTGATCATGGTGATCATCATCATTATCATCATTATCATCATCACCCCTCGCGGTGAGAAAGTCTCTCGTCTGGTGCAACACCTTCATTACGTCTTTCATGCAACCGCTGTTCGGTGATAGCTAGGCACTCATGCTCATGTTACTGAGTAATCTCAACAAATCGCACCGACGTGCCTTGGTCACATGTGCCCAAGGGGTTGTTTCAAGACTTCACATCAATCGTCCATCTCTTCAAGATGAATATCAGTTTGATGGAAGACAACTGCACCTGCTTCTGCAACTGGTCTCACGATGCTCCATCATGCGATGCCTGTGAAGCAACTCCAGATGAACATATTTGCATTCTCTTCTTGTCCTCTGTCAGCAGTTTCGTCTGACACTCCAGTAAGAACATCTTGCTGATAACCCAATCCAAATGTGTAGTCGAGAGATTGAGCTTTCGGTATCATCTCCGAAACAGAATGGAAGTCGCTGCTGAACGCACCAGTAAGACAATGTATACATCGTGCCTCAGAAACATGTGCGTGCTAGCACGTCTGTCTGTGACCGCCCTCGGAACTCTGACCGTCATTTAACGCCCTGACATACGGGATCGGCCACGGTGTTGTATGTAATCGCGAATGTGGTAAACATGCCACCTCACCGGCATGGTTTTCTCCTGCCACAAAAACCGGAGCCTCAACAGCGTCAGCATACTGAACATCATCGTCATTATCATCATCAGCAGCATTAGCATGACCACCATCGCCATCGCCATCACTGTCACCATCAGCATTGCTGTCACCACCCACCATCACCACGTCAGCATCATCGTCACCATCATCATCGCCGTCGTGATCATCATTATCATCCTTATCATCCTTATGATCACCACCATCATCACCACCACCATTATCATCATCGTCATCATCATCATCATCATCTCACCATCATCATCATCTCACCATCATCATCATTATCATCATCAGCGTCATCGTCATCATCACCATCATCATCATCACCATCATTATGATCATCTTCTTCATCTTCCTCGCCATCACCATGACCATGACCATCACCAGCGTCATCATGGTCATCATCGTCATCACCCATCATTGTCCTCCTCCTTCTCCTCATCCTCCTGCTCCTCATCATCATCATCATCATTATCATCATCATCCTCCTCCTCCTCGTCATCATCCTCATCACCATCACCATCATCGCCATCATTACCATCATCATGTTCATGGTCATCACTCTCATCCCCATCTGTATCACGTAGTTGCCAGCATCATCAGTATCGTCAGCCGTCCGAATTCTTGCCAGCCTCCTGCTGGATTTTGGGATCCTCTCGGCTTCACGAAAGGCAGGGGGGGGTGGCGGGTAGTTCGCAGTGTCTTGGTGTTGAACTTTTTTTCAGAGGAACTTCCTCGATGAGGAGCACGACATAGCTTGCATCTGTACTCTAAGATCTCACTAGACTTGGGTTAAGGCCTGTGTCAGCGGGCTTAGCATGCTGCAGGAAAGTTGTAGCAGTGTTTGACGAACGGAAGAGGCTCGGCACCACTCGAAGGCAGCGCCAAAACGTGCCTATGTCAAATCGTAGGGCCTTGCTCGGCTCGCAATGTGCAGAGTCGCGAGACCAGACTGTTGCAGGCGGTGACGCTGCATCCTTCCGCCGCCGCCGCTATGTGGAGCTGAAGCCTTGTGCTCAGCCTTCAGGGTGGCCGGGCGGGCTTCCTTGAGTTAAGAGATGCGGTGAGGTGCTTGAGCGTGTAAGGCTGCAAGGACGGCCTTGGGCTTTCGGAATGCTGGGTTTGCGTACTTAGTGTACTTGTTTTGTTGACGAAGCCTTAGGAAGTCTGCAGTTGATTTGTGTGCTGCGACCTCGTTGGCTGTGCGGGATCTCGGACAGGAACAAGAGTCTACTTTCAGGGTGCATGTCCAGAGCTCCCAGCAGTCCCACCATTTTCGTCATCGGAACCACAACGTTAGTGATCATTACTGACACCTGAACCCTGACGTCGAAAAAATCTTGATGTCCTAAAAGCTGCAATGAATGTTCCAACCAGAGTCTGTGACCCTGTGAGAGGCACGGCCGTGTGGCGATGCTGGCTTGTCAGCGTCCTCAGAGCAGGTTGAATGGGGTAATGCGGGCGGGGTGTAGAGTCGCTGGCCGCAGAGTTAGGGCACCTTAGGTGGAAGGCTTGTGAGGTCTCATGCAGACTTAGGTTTCTAAGGGCTGAGATTCGAGTTGTCGGATGTAGGTTGGGGCTCAGGGATGCTTTACGGTGAGCGGACAATGGCAAGCAAGATGTTCTGGGAGTCTTACTGTGTTGAGAGATCTCGAGCACAGGCATTGAATAATGAGCGTCCATGATGATGTCGATGATGCTTAGATTCTGGATGTCATAGATACGTAGCCAATGGCCGGCAGATTTTCAAAGTCTTTTTAAAGTTTGCACTTTTTGGGCCTGGTTATTGAAGAAGACAGGATGATGATGTCGTTGATGATGATGATGATGGTCCTGACCATGATGCTGATGATGATGGTGCTTGTGATTGGCGAGACGAACGACAGCATAAAGGCATTGCATGTAGGCTTGGCCTTGAGATGTCCCAAGGCTTGGAGCAAACTAAGATTCCCAGACCTGGATTTGAAGAGCTTCTTCTTGTAGCCCAAACGGCCCGGCGACTTGACGGCCTGTCGCACAGTATTTGTTGAAGCAACAGGCCGGACCCCTTGCAAACTTGACTCGACAATTTCTGTCCAGCTCTCATCTCTTAGGCATGGGATACATCGTGCCGGAGTACTACCGCTGGCCCGGTGATCTCTCGTCCGCGTCTCTGACGTGTAGGGACGTGTGGGGTGTTGGGATGTCAAGGGCTCTCGGCACCAAGGTCTAGCTTCGAGAGTTGCTGCGGCAGAAGTCAAGCTCTTCCAGACCAAACCACGCCATCCAAACATTCCCGTGTCGAATTCCTTCCAACCTGGCCTGTTCCCTGCTGCTGTTAAAAGTGCAGTGTAATGTACCGAAGCAACACTGCCATCAAAAGCTGCGCTGCGCCACCCCTACCTGCCGGTTTCGTGTGATGTCCGAGGCCCTCCCTGGGCCTGAAGTTCACGGACGTTCCCACCGGCTTCGCTGCCTTCAGCAAGGCGAGGGAATCCAGGGTCACTTCTGAGCTTTTGGGTAGGATCATGGGCCTGTTCCAGGGTTGGGTTTAGGATCTCCTGGTAGTGACAGCTCAGACGTGATTTTGCTGGACACCAGATGTATCAGGTGCCGCTTTCTGGCTGGGCTGCCGCCTCGGAAGATGTGAAATGAGTTTTCATCTCCTGGCCGCGATGGCCGTGGTGTAGCACGCTCTACATTCCTACGTAGGAAAATGTAGCTTTTGCACCTCTCGGTGCATCTGGTATTGTTGGCCAATGACGTTCATGTTGCTAAGCCACACAGTATGGGTTGTAAAGTTGTGGAACACCGCTGCGGTCCAAGTGGGGCAACGTCCTACTTGAGCCAACTTCAAGGCATACAGTGGTAGTCGAATTAGTTGTAGCGTGTCGACCGAGTTTGGATTGCCGCGCAGAAAGGTTGCTTCGGTTTTCTGATCATGGAGAATCCCATTACCGGCCAGCCTGCAGCCACTCTGGAATCACAGAAAGGCGAAAGGCACATCCCGCCGATCCTCAGGCCCAGATGGTGGCCTTCGCCGGATCCGTCGAGCTCTTCCAGTACGTCGATGCCACTCGGCTTTTTCTGAAGGTGTCAAGTTCTGGCCAGAGTATGGCACAGTGCTGAAGGCTGAAGCCAATTGGCTTGCTGATCATCTACACCCCTCTAAGACGAGACCACATTGATCATCTCACCTCTGAGACTGTCTCCCCACACTAGAGTTGAATAGCACCAGCTCGTTTGTTATGTACATGGTCTCTTGCTGCAGGAGTCTATAATGAGTTATGAATCCGTGCTTGCGGGCTTGCTTGAAGGTAGGGTCTCCTAGGATCCTACAAGGGTCCAGCGACCGTCCTGCAGACCCCCGAAAGCCGGCAGCCAAAGACGGAACACTCCCCAACGAGTTCCTGTGTTCAGTGGCTCCGCTGCTGAGTTCTTTGAGTCAAGCTGGTGTTGCAGGATCCCAAGCGTGCCCCGGGCGACTTCGAGAACGCAGGGGACCCCAAACCTTGTGGGCCGCAGTTTTGTGGCCGCTTGCAGCGGTTCAGGACCTCCGTGAGCAATCTACGACAATGTACTTCAATCTTTTCTGTAACTTTTCTACACAATACTGTACTATAACACTAACATTATACCATACTACAGTTGATCAAAGGATATTTCTGCGTATCATAGACGCAGAGTTCGGGCACCCTTGACGACCCAGGCCGGCCTCCTTGGCATCCCCAACGGCTTCATGAAGGCACCGGAGGCTCGGAGACCGGGGAGCTTCTGGGGGCGATAAAGAAGACGATGAGGAGCAGTACTTGTATGATTTCTCGCTATGAATATCCATATTAGTTAATATGATGTTAATATTTATATTCATATGAATATGAACCATTAATCATCTTATTTTTCATGAATATACATATCTGCTTACAAGATTAGGGGGAACAAAATCCGCCTCACCTTCTTCCCAGGGCCAGAAGGAGAAGAAGCTCGCGGCAGAGATTGCCAATGGACGCCTGGCGATGATGGTCCCAGCCTCGGTATCCAATGTTGCATGGGGGCTTGGGGGTGTTGATCCTTTCCCCCCAGCAGTCGTCAAGCACGAAACTGCAGGCTGCTAAGCACTACAGACCTCCTGACATTACGGGCTCCAAGTTTTGAGGCATCGATCTCAGTTGGGGAAGCTCACACAAGGCGAGTCCTGTGAACTATGATTCTCTTCGTCATCGTCATAACCAGAGCTATTACATTGCTTTGGCAATCAAAGCCGCGCCGCACCAGCACCACCAGCCGCCAGCCACCACATTACCATCATCACCATCATCAGTACCTTCACCGCCACCACCACCGTCACCTATCGTTGTCCAGTGCCTCCTCCTTCCTTTCTCAAAATGACAGCCCCTAAATCCCACGTCCTGCAAAGCCCCTGAGGCGATCATTGGCATGTTCTTCCAGAACGGCCTCACCGGCCAGGCCTGGGGTGACTGGCCCCGGACCCAGACAGCCACCGCTCATGCTCTGGGTTTAGGCCTTCCTGGCAGCTAGGGTTCATGTCCGCTTTTCTTCTTTTGGGGACTGTCCTCAGAGAGTCAAAGGGATCTATGCCAGAGCTCCGGGGGTTGACTGCCAATGAAAGCCCCAGCCCTAAAGCCAGAAACATCCAGCAACCCTAGCAGCGGCACTTCAGGTCCCTGTACACCGACTCCCCTCTCCGTGCCTTCGAGACGGAGCTGGGCGTGCAGGCCTTCAGCCGTGCAGGGAAAGTAAGATGCAAGGGCAAGCTGCAGAGATCCAGGGAAGTGAGGGTTTTAGCGGCAGGTAGCATTTTGAGCTGTTGAGCGGTTGTAGGATTGAGGAAATCGGACATTAAGGTTGAAGAAGCAAGTGGTGAATGGTGCTTAAGGTTATTGGGTGCGCAGGGCTACTGTAGGGGAAGTGCCGGCATGCATGGGCGAGCGTAGGGAGCAGTTCGAGGCCAGTGCACTTTCAGGGCTTTGGGTGTTCCAGTTCCTCCTTAGGTGACGGCGGAAGCGGAAGCCCCGAGTTCCGGACCCGAAGCTTCAGCTCCCAACAAAGCCGCGATCGCCAGCCTCCTGCTGGATTTTGGGATCCGCTCGGCTTCACGAAAGGCCGGAAAAGCAAGCGTTGAGGGAGGACAGGTTGCAGACAGGTTTGTCTTGACGCGTATGACGAAGCCAGAAACTGCAACATCATGCGGGTCTATCCAGAACTCTTCAGCCATAATTGGGAGCTCGGCTCGTAGCTGTGGAGTCGGACATCTTCCCGGCCTGGTTAGATTTCATGTTTGCCAGGCGGTGATGCTGCATCCTTCCGCCGGCGCCGCTATGTCGAACTGAAGCCCGGAGCCAATGACGGCTCTGGCTGATGCTGCAACGACAACTACAACGGCAACCACAACAGCCACAACCAACCAGAACCACAAGAGCCGCAACAACTCTAACAAGAGCCACAACAAGCAAAGCAACAAGAACCACAACAAGAACCACAACAACAACAAGGACGGCCGCAGTACTACAGTACTACAATACTACAGTAGTGCTACTAGCACAGGGTTCGTGAATTCAGTATTACGGCACTACTACCACAACAAAATACAGCACCATATTACTACAGTACTGCAACACCGCATCACCACAGCGCCACAGTGAAGCCACTGCTCGTTCTCCTCGCCCTCTCTGCCACTGCCTGTGCTAGTGCTATTGCTTCCTGCTACCTCTCCCGCGGCTCGTCAGCACCATAGCGGTGTAAGAGCTAATGCAGAGACAATGACACGAAGTGCTGGTTACTCGGCACAACATTGCTGCAAATTAGGAAAGTAAGGTCACAGGGCCTTGAAGGAAGCCGTAGAAGATCTGAAGCCGCAACTTTACAGTCGAATGCTTGTGGGCTTTGGCCGTGAGGATGTAGAGTCTGGGTACAATCATTTGCAGAGGAGCATTCCCACATGCGACTGACTGCTTGCTCACTTGGCCATACCTGATCATCGTCTCTTGTTGATCCTGCAGTAGGTTTTAGGGAATCGGGCTTCTGTTCTGTTGTGGTTTGGATTGGGTGTCAAAAGCCGCAAAGGCACGGCCGTGTGGCCATGCTGGCATGCCTGCGCCCCAACTTGGCAGGTCGAAGTTCAGGGCTGAGGGCTTGAAGCCCTCTTATGTTTTCTTATTTTTGAAATTTGGGCAGCAGCAGCAGCGGCAACCACAAACACAACCCTGACTTGGCAGGGTTCATGGTTCGATTCAGGTTTGGATTCAGGTTTGGTTAGTGTCATTTTCGCAACTTAGCTTGGGAATTGTTGTTGGATCCCGTGCCGCCTTCCCTTTCTTGAGCGCGCTGCGCCGGAATCCGAAGACGCAAACTGCTGAGGCATGGGATACATCGTGCCGGAGTACTACCGCTGGCCTGGTGATCTCTCGTCTGCGTCTCTGAGTTCTGAGGTGTGAGGATGTCTCGAGTTCCAGGGCCTAGCTTGTGGATCAAAGGATCCATCCCCCTCCAAAACAGAAAGGTACGCTGTGGGGGCCCTGTTTTTCCACACACAAGGTTTTGTGGTGTTTTATGCATTGTCCGTTAAAGTTATCTTTTTTGGAACTTCTTTAACAATACATTTGTTGACATGTAAAGCACTGTATCTTAGACAAGCGTACAACGCGAAAGGTGATACATGCATCACGGTCCGTCCTTCAATGATCAAGGGTTCTGGCTCTAGGGGCGGGGGGGGGGGCAAGAAAAACAAATAAAATTGGGCCTCCAAAAACACCCGGGCGTTCTGAACCGCAGAGCCTCGAGCCACCAGCACAGCACCGATTGCCCCCAAGTGAAAGGACCCCCTAAACTCCAAACTCCAAAGTACTGATAGTATGTTTCTCATTGGTTACGACTGCTCGTATGATCATCATCATCCTTGCAAGCATCATGTCCATCATTACTCTCGTAACTGCTCTAGTTTTGCGGTATGACTGCTGCAACTCAGACCAGGCCCTCCCTGGGCTTGAAGTTCACGGATGTGCCCACCGGCTTCGCTGCTTTCAGCAAGGCCTTGGATTCAGGGCTTCCATTCTAGCAAGAGGTTCAGAAGACGATACTCCAAGCCTTGCTGCCGCAATGCTTGCCCTTTGAATCGGATGCAGGTGCCTCTCTCTGGCTGGGTCGGAGAGCCCAGAGCATGCGGGATTTTGGTTTGGATTCTCTTGGAGCCAGGCTCCTCCAACTTCGGCGCACGGATTTGGTGTTTCGGTACCCATGGGACCCGGGGCCGCCCACATCCCGAGTTGCCAAGCGCACGGAACCCGAACCGCTGCCAGGCCCAGATGGTGGCTTTCGCTGGATCCGTCGAGCTCTTCCAGTACGTTGATGACTCCCTGGCGAAGCTTGGGAAGGTGTAAGTAAGGAAGTGATGCAAGATCTTCTAAGATATGGGTGTCTTCAAGGGAAGTCGCCCTTCGCTGCCAGGATCCCAAGAGGGCTCCGGGCGACTTCGAGAATGCCGGGAAGGGAAGGGGGGTGGGCTTGGAGCATGTTCTGATTTTGGCTTGGCGTCAGTTCTTCGAGTCTTTGGGTCTTCGCATCTTGGTTTCAGGCCGTGTGTTGTTAGAGGCTGCTAGTGTCTTGTGGTGAACGGCCCCCACCTAACTAGCACTCGCGAACCCCAAAGCCTGAAACCATCAAGCTTTCGTTGGTGTCGTTGGAGGTTCAGGAGGCCTGGCATGAAATTGGTTTCGGATCTAGGGTATAGGATTGAGGCACTTGTTTGAGGTGCACGTTTCTGGCTTTGGTGGTTAGCGGTTCCAGCCTTCATGGTTAGAACATGCAGAGCTTTTGACTATACCCAGGCTTATATCCAGACTTGAATCACCAAAATACCCTTGGAGAAGTCGAAGTAGCCGGTACGAGCCAACAACGAAGAGTGCTAACAACTTGAAAGAAACCCGAAAAGGCACTAGACCCTAAGCGCTCGAACAAGAGATCCCGCAACCTCTGCAGGCCGGACTTCTGGGCATCCCAAACGGCTTCATGAAGGCACCGGAGGCCGGCTTCCGCGCAGACTTCCCCAATGCTCCACGCCCGAAAGCACCAGGCAGAGAGACTCACGTGCACCCACCGTATACATGGATGTCAAACGTCAAAGCTGTAGAAGGCCGGCATGCAGGGCTGAAATTGACAGCGGGTGTCGCAGTGTGGCTCAGTCGAGGCACCTGCTTGTAGACATTCACATTCAACTTTTCCGACGTAGCCTGTCAGCGACCTTCAATTTATATTTGACCAGCTTCAACTTGGGCAGTTTGGCCACACCAAGCATCTGAAATATCCATGTCCCTATGACAGTCTGAAAGAAGGTGAGGAATCGCAGCAACACTAACTCACACTCGACTCGAAGTTCAGAGAGGAGACAGAGCAATAGGAAAAGTTGTGAGCGTAAGTTGCAGCATGATGCTGCAAACAACGCTGCCGATGCAGCCAATGTTTCTCCGAGCTGGGCATGAGGAAAGCTTCGCCCAGCCGCTCCCGCCCATGTTTTCTCATATGCTCGGTGTACCTGCCGCAGGGGCAACCGCACAGGCCCCAGTGGCACGCGACGTGCAACTGCAGCTCCGTGCCGGTGTGGTCGTTTTCGACATGGAGTGTATTCACAACCACCCGCGGGGCACATACCTCGCAGCGAACATCGTCGAGACTTCCGACCAGTGGGAATGGAAGGAGCATTGCCAAATTATTGAATTTGCAGCCATAAACATCATCACCGGCGAAAGCTTCAGCGTGCGCTGCCGACCTCAGTTCAGCTGGCAGGACGTCAGGTCCCATGCAGCTCGCCGCTTTGCAGAAGATCACGGCCACCGAGAAATCGTTGAGGATATGGGCTTGCCATTCTTCGAGGAAATCTGGCACTCCGAGCTGGTCCCTTTCCTGCAGCGTGCCGCGGGGGGAACAGGGAACGTGGTGCTCCTCGCCCACAACGGGGCAGCTCTCGACGAGTTTGTGTTGAAGAAAGAGATCACCCGTCTTCAGCTGGACATGTCTTGTTGCCCACGGCTGATGTACGCAGACCCGGTGGCCGCGGTGAAAGAAAATTACTACAATCCAGCAGTGGCCGCAGAGTACAGGGGCCGGCACATGAGTCTTGCCCTGGCAGATATGCATCAGAGGTATGTCAGCCATTCGAATCGAATGTTCAAGCAACATCAGGCGCTGGACGACTGCCAAATGCTCCTCGAAGTGCTTTGCCATGCTCCATACGTGGCAGATGCTTTGGCCGCCCACATCTGCAACATGATTGGCCTTCAGGTGCCGGACCTTGCAAGCATGCTGCGCAATCGATTGCAAAGCCCGCTGAACGTTCGGGACCCGCTTCCGGCTCCACGCATATTGGAGCACTGCGGGAAGCGGTACTTGTTGAAGAACATGCCATTCCTTCCGGTACCGCCCCTGTCTGTGCCAATGCCATTGCCAATACCAGTGCCATCTGCTGCACCGACTGGGTCGGTTGTGCCTCCACCGCCTCCCACACCACCCCCAGAAAGGACCATGATGCCACCTCCAGCGCCTCCGGTTGTTCCCGCTACGGTTTCCCAGGCGAGCCCACCGTCTTCGCCCCCGACCTTTCCTCCGGCCACGCCGCCCATGGTTGCGGTTCGCACAGTATCGGACGTGGAGGCAGACTTCAAGAAAGAGGATCCGAAGGAGAAGCAGAAGAAGAAGAATCGTGCAGGTCCCAGTGCAGGTTGGTGGGACCACACCGCTTGGGACTACCAGGACTACCACGGACATGACTGGTGGGGCTGGTCCCAATACGATGGAGGAGACTGGAACTACCAATCCTACGGAAAAGGAGGCTACCCTTCTTCCGGTTCAAAGGGTCGCCGAGGCGGAGGTGCCAAAGGCAAAGGCGGGAAGAGCAAGGCCAAAGGCAGCAAAGCGGCTTCTCCGGTGGCTCCAGCCCCTACTCCTCCTCCTACTACACACCAGCCCACTGGTGCCGAGAGCTCCACGAAAGCCTTCGCGTTTCAGTGAGAGCTCCTGAAAGTGAGCGGGCTGACTTGTGGTCTCTGTCCGTGGTTCGCGTGGGTCGTAGAAGTCTGGTCGGGGCCTTCGCCCTTTTAGGCCTCTCGCTGCATCTAATTGGGATAGTCTCGAGACAATTGTTCGAAAGTGACCCACGGAGAACGGCGGAAGTTGACCGTGTCTCACTGTCGTATCTATCCTCGCCTAGTTGGACTGACTGTGAGTGTCCAAGATTTCGTGCCACAAGGCTGCCGTGCGTGATTCGAGAATGCCCTGCCCAGTTGTGGACTTGCTGTCATTGGGTTTGCATAGTGTAGCCGCGCAGGGCCAGAAGGAGAAGAAGCTCGCAGCAGAAATTGCTAACGGCCGCCTGGCGATGATGGCGCCGTCCTCGGTACTGTCTTGGCTTAAACTTAAATCTCCTGCCTGTCTGCCTAGCTACATACACATACACACATACCTACGTGCAGGTTTGTGGGTGTCTAAAGCATCTGATATATGAACACGCACAGAAAGGCACGTCGGAACCAGACCCACTTGGAGTTCAGCCATTTGGGGTATGCCAAGCAGAAACCGAGACAAGCCTGGACCCAGCTGCAGTGCCAGGTCAAAGAATACCAGGCAGTCCCCCCAAAGCATTCTGCTCTAAGGGCTGTTCCGCGGTCTTGTTCTCCACAGCTCTCTTACCGCAATCCATGGACCCAGAGCCCGCAACTCTGTGATGTCCGGGTGAAGCCTAAATCTGAGGCAATCATTGGTATGTTCTTCCAGAACGGCCTCACTGGCCAGGCTTGGGGCGATTGGCCTTGTCCTCAGGCGGTGATAAATGAAGTGGGTGTCCAAGCTTGCGTCTTTCATGTTCACCTTTGCCTCCTCTGACTCTAGCTGCTCATCATCAGAACAAGCCCATTAGCGGTTTTCGCCGGCACGCTGTCATCGTGTGTAAACGAGTACAAGTGACGAGGAATCCTGTACCATAGTGTCACACTAGACCCTGCACCCTTTTCAAGAGCTTTCTGTGCAGGTTATCTTGCGGAGGGCACCCTCCCTAGATTTCATGCCCGAGGAGGTGACCTGACCCCTTTGAACGCAGGGTTTCAGTGTTGGGTCAACTCGACGAAGAAGACGCTGCTTGTGGTAAAGGTCTCTCTACACCGACTCGCCTCTGCGTGCCCTCACTGCATCTCAGGCAAGCCAAGAGGGAGCTTTCGGAGTTTCGAAGGTCAGGTGTGGGATTGTCAGCCCCGTACGCTACACAGGGTCTACGCCGAGCTTGTGACTTGAGGTACGTTTAGATGTTCGGCACACTCCCTCCCCAGCATACATGCAATGAGCACGAGAAAATGCACAGGTGCGCTGATGGATCTCCTACGCAGCCTCAACGCCCTGGTCCCGAAAGCCCCGTACCCGTTCACACATCCTAAAGCGCTCAAACCTTGCAATGTTTGCTCCATGTACTCCTGAACGCCGAATCCTCAAAGCCCCACGCCCAAGCCCGCGACCTCCAAAGCCCAAACCCGACACGACACCTAAAAACCGCATCCTCCAGTGGCCAGGAGCTGATCGCCGGCACCGGAGGTCCTCTGCCCAACGACTTCTGGGATCCGGTGCCGAGCCCGGCACAATTTTAGTTTCTCTTCCACGGTGTATATATATATACACACACGCACACTTTGAACTTTGGTGTTGTATCAAGCATCCTAAGATGAAAGCACTGTGTCCGCAAAAGTTTCGCGATGGTGCGCGAGCAGGAATCAACAGCATCCGTGAAAGTTTTTACATAACAAACTCGGTCATATAAGACTTCTAGAGCATGTGCCATTGTTCTGCATACCGGTCCCAAGACCGTTATTGCGCAAAGCCGCGGCAGGCTCCAGCCAGGCGCCAAAATCAGGTTCAGGTACAGCGAGTAGAGCGATGTACTGTAGCGCGAAAGACTCGCATAAGTTCCGCGTAGGCGTTAAAGTCGACATATTCAGATGTGGGCCAGGGCTCACTTTATGTATGCGTTGAGCACTCCTACTACAAGCAAAAGGACTAGTACTAGTAGTAGTCCGACGACGACGACTACTATTACGACCACTACCGCTACCGCTACTACTACCACCAATTCCATTACTATTGCTACTACTACTACTACTACTACTACTACTACTACTCTGCGACTACCTCTACCAGCACCACCACCACCACTGCGACGCGACATGCACATATCCACCGGCCCCGAAATTCGGGTGCATGGTTTCGAGGGGTTTTCCCGAATGGCTTGGGTGAGGCAATATTTGGAGATGTCTTGTCAAGGCCTTCAATGACCATGCTGAAAGGAGGTTCCGGCATTGAACAGACTACGTCAACAGGCCGCATGTCAGCCTGACACTGGCAAGGCAGTGCGGATAGCAAGGCTTGTGGTACTGTAGCGAAATCCAGCCAGAGGATCCCGCAGCTCCCCATCTTAGACCGTCTTGCCTTGGTGAGGCCGGACTCTCCACTCGCGTGTCGGAGAAGGCGGAGAGTGGCAACGACTTGCGACTGTACAAGAGAGACTGAGGGAGCAAAACACACAGCAGCCGCAGCCTTTGGGACCGCCACGGCCGTCATCGGCGCGTGGCCGTTGCGAGATGATGGTGGTGGTGGCGGTGGTGGTGGTGGTGGAGCTGCCGCTGATGCTAGTGCCGGCGCGGAGGCTGAGTTGTTCATTTTCCTTTTCCTTTTGAGCGGTGCGGCCGAAGACCAGGAACATAAGAAACTAAACTAAAATTTTTCCTTTTGAGAGGTCCGGCCATAAACACCGGCATCATCAGACGTCCAAGGGCTGAATTTCTAAATTTCCCTTTGGGCCAAAAGCGGCACATATGAACTCCGGGGCTGAATTTTGTGGTTTCATGGTGGGCGGTCAGGCCGTGCGAGGGTCCGGGGCAGGGGAGGCTGAATTTCAAATCCTTCATTTGGGGCAGGTTCTAGCAGCACATTCGCCCAAATTGAGCCATTGGATTTCTTGTTCAACGTTGTCTTATACAGCGCTGGCGCTGTAGTAGAAGCCGCATAGGCACCAACATGACTCGCAGCAGCCGAACGCTGATGATCATAGTCTTTCTCGCGGTGGTCCTGGTGCTCCGTGTTGGCCGATCCTTCGAGATCTGAGAAATGTTCATGTGCAGCTAGAGGTGTCAGTTTCTTTTATCATTCAGCAGCAGCCCGCCTGCCAGTCTGCACAGTCCGAAGCATGCATTGGCTCGTGAGAGACAGTCGTGGAGGAACAGTGTGTTCAAACACCTGGCTTTGCGCTGGAACTGGTGCTCGTGGTAGTGTTGCAGTGCCAATACATAGGACATAGGAGTAACCGGTCGTGGGAGCGTTGTGTTAGAGGGGTTAGGAGCATCGTCAGAGCTTTCATGCAACGTCGGACCAGGAGCTCCTGAACTACCGCGCCATGGAGCTGAAGCATGGTCCGCAACTCAAGCTGAGGGCTTCTTTTTTCGAAGTTCTCTGTGAGGCATTGGGCCTAAGGCCTAAGGGTGCTAGGGTGCTGGGGTCTGGGAATGCAGGATGCGAGTTGGGTTGCTCTTTTCCTTGCCCTTGGAGCAGAACTGCAATGACAAACATGCTGCCGAAGAGCAGGATTCCGGACTTGGGATCTCGTCGGGGTGATGCTTCCACAGCTACATTCCGAGGTTTCCTGAACCCTGTTTTGTCGCCGTGGATTGCGTGGCGGTCATTGTCGTCGAAGTCGTGCAAGCCATGCTGTAGCGGCAGTCATCGTCATTGAGTCTGCAGATGAGTTAAGAACAAGTAGCAACATCAGCAGCAGTCGCAGGTGGTGTTGTCGTATTGCAAGCACTGGGAGCAGCAAGAGAAGCAGTAAACAGTGGTACGACCAAGAGTAGAGAAGCAAGCCCACGTCAGGCCGGGTCGCTATGCTTGCCGTGCTGCACTGGCCCATGCCCAAGTTGCCAATCGTCCTGGGCTGTTTATAGGAAGGGTCGCAGTTCGGCTGGTAGCTTTGCAGATGTTTTGCGGCTTTCACCATTTGTTCGTCTACTCCAAAAGTCTTCGAATCGTCAGTGGAGTTGGAAAGGCCTTAAATGGGTCTATCCCAGCATCTAGGGTGCGCGAGGTCGGCCCTTGCCACTACTTGCACTGCCGACAACCTTGGGGAGTCGAAACGTAGTCTCATAGCCTTGAACGTGAGACCTTATATTCACCCGAGCTCCGTGCAGTGTGGCGTTAGCGTTATCGAGTTCTGCGATCTCTGTTGAGAGGCCAACGTATCCGAAACGCAGCTTATCGGCACTGCAGTATTTTCCAAGAGCCCTCTCAAAATTGGGTGCCGTGACAGTCACAATTCCCAACCCGCACGGCCCAACGAATATCCGGAACTCAATCTGCAGGCTCGGGCTCCCAAAACAAGAGAACTCACGATCACCACATCCTTCGTCAACCCACAAAGGCTGTCGGCAATCCAGGCGTGAAAGAACTTCCATTTTTCCCCCAATGCTTCTGTACTAGCTTGCTCGAAGCTGTTGTATGAACAGACCACGACGGCTGTCCCCTGCAGCACTAACCACATCATGCCAATGATCCCTGAAACCCGATATGCCGATATTCACCCAGTGGATCCTCCAAAGGTTCCACGTGGCCGCCGGCTACCATCTTCTCGGAGACTACGCGGCCATCCAACTCAGAGTCAACTTCGCTTTGTTCTGTTCCGTGAACCAAGCCATACTGTCATGAGGTCGCCCAGTAGTCTCAGATTCGAGCAAGCTGCACACACTGAAGCCCAAAGATCGAATCGTCAAGAGCGAAAGAGTCCGGACAGACTTCAGGTCCGAGACTCCATAACTATGTTGTCTTGGTGTTGTCAGCTCTTCTTTATCTTTGTGTGATCGTCGTCATCATGGGAGCTCCAGACGCTGGCTTGCTGCAGATTGGTGAGAAGATGAGCAACGACCCGCTGGTGAGCGTTCCCCTGGCCAGTTCTTGCAGTCAGTGTGCAGGGGATTGGAGGAGCCATTCATCCCTCATGAAGAACAGGCACACACACACACACACACTCCCGCCCACACACGTGCAGACGCACATGTATCCATGTGCGAAGCACTCCCAGAGAGAGGCTTCGTTCCATGTTTGGCGTGTCAGACTCCGAAAGACGTTGCATCAAACAGTCCTTATGTGGTTAAGGACCTCTTCTCCGCCCGAACAGATGCTGCACTGGTAAGAAAGTGTGCAGTGATCAGCAGCTCCTCAAAAGCGATTCAAGTGGAGAGGCTCGTAAATGATCGAGAAGTTGCGGGCATTGTGTCATCCCAGGCTTCGGCGAGATTATGCCGGCCGTGGCAAAAATGTCTTCCATCTTAACATCCTTGTTTAGTAAGTCTCTACATTCTGCACATGGACACACACACACACGCCTACACGTGTGTGGGCATGTATGTATGTATGTAGGTATGTATGTATGTATACGTGTAGGTATGTAAGGATGCGAGTATGTAAGCGTAGGTAGGTAGGTGGGTAGGTGCATATTCACGCACGGGTCCGCGTGAGAGTGAGTGCTTGAGGTGGAGGGAGCGTTAGTGAGAGAGAGAGAGAGGGTCGCGACGACCCCTATGCCCGGCAGAAAGAAAAAGAAGAGAGAAGCCCTATATATAATATATATATACATACATACAATGTTTCGCATTCGCCAGCTCACCCAGCTCCCCATGGGTGGCATGTGGCAGGCCAAGTGCAGCGATGGGGGCCGTTCTCAAAGTGTCAGAGTCGCACGCTTTCGTAGTGCTGTTTAGTGTCTACAACTCTGGGGCCTTTGGAAAGCATCGCCTTCTACTTTGTTCCCCGACTCACGACACACAGTCGGGAAAACTGCGGCCCAGCATCCTTTCTTTGCATGCATGCATATGCGCGCAGGTCATCTTCACCATCATGTGCCTGGAGTGGCTGACTACTTACATCTGCAAGCCCCCTGAGGAGCTTTCCTGTATGGTCTGTTTAGTGTTTTACTTGCCGTAACATCCAGGTCTTTGGCATTTTCCTTGGCGTGCATGCTGATATAACCCGGAGCCTTGGTTTTGTCACAACATCGCGGGGTCTTGCAACCTCATTTGATCGTCCCTACCTCGGAGCCAACACGAAAGCACGGCATTTAAGTCATTTATGTGGGAAGCCGCTTCATCTAGGTTCCCCACCGTGACTCTGGAGCCGAAGGGCAACGAGTAATTCCCGGGCTTTCGGGCTTTACGCTAAGGCAAGAATCCTGACGATTTTTGAAGGACCACGATTTTGCGAGACCCAGTCTCAAACCTACAGGGATCAGAATCCTCACTCAGAACAACCTGTGCCGTCTGGTAGCAGCAGCGCAATGCGACTAAGACTGGTCGAGCTGAAAGTAGCTGTAAAATTACACGAGTAGGAGCTGTAGCAGATAGTACCAGTAGCAATAGTAGTAGCAGCGGTTGTCGAGAAAGAATGGTAGTGCGTGGTTCCCTCCGAAATCACAGAAGTTGAAGCAGCGACGGTAACGACCAGCTAGAAAGCTCCTTTTCTCTCCAGGACCGCCCTTGGGATGTGCTCGGATGGAAGGCTTGCTTCGGATGCTGAGTGTCAGGAATTGCAGCTAGCGCATTGCTGGCTCAAGCAAGGGCTAACAGAGGCCGGGTCTGTGAGACCTTCGACTCAGACCCAATCACCCCGGCCACACCCCATCTGGAAGTTCACTCCAGAATGCGACTATGATAGCAAGATAGAAGCAGGGAGGCAGAAGCCAAGGCCCCGAGTCTCGTCCCTCCGTGAACCAGGGCATCATCGACGAGGACTACCCTTCCGAGATCTGGAACGGCTGGAAGCGCGTTCAGTGCCAGGCACGTTCGGCTTTTGTTGCTTTGGGGTCTTATGACGGTCTTGCCGTTCATGGAGGCGCACTGGCATGCTGTCATCTGAGAGAGCCGACACCCTTCTTCCTTCAGGTCATCCTGGAAGACCCCAAGCTCCCGAATCCACCAAGCATTCCGTGTCAGGAATTGAACAACGGCCGTCTGGCCGGGGCCCCATGCAGCGCCGAAGGACCAGCCCCGAACGCTTCGACTCCCATAACATGACCTCTTAGTGCTTGTTGGATCCTGGATGTCTCCAGAGAGTGTTGCATTCCACCACCTAGAAGGAAAAGGCTTGCACATGTACAGGACGCGCAGAGGTGCAGCGGGTTGAGTACGTACTGCAGTTTCGCATTTTGATGGCTGGATTCTGCAGCTTTGTCCGATATGTATAGGATTAGTCGGACTCTTTACAGTATGTGAAAGCTAATGCCGTCCAAGAATTCGAGACCGAGGCCATGGTTGCCATCACCGGCCTGATCGCGCAGGAGAAGCACCGTGCTTTCTGACCCAAGCCCGAATCGCAAAGAGCGAACGTCGCCAAAGTCGCCTTCGGCGCGCCAGGTCCCTTCTGGCCCGGGTTTGTGGCTTTTGATTTGGGCACGAACGAGGTGTCAATGAATTGAAGATATGACCAGAATGAAAGTCGAGACTGTCTTGTTGAGCTAGGGATGACATCATACTTGATGCCAGCGCATGAGCGCCGACATGGGAATGTATTGAGCGTCGAGACATCATCATCACCATCATCATGACCATGGTCATTCTCATGAACATGTCCATCATGATGATGATGATGATGATGATCATGATTATGATGGCCATCATCATGCGAATCGTGGTCATAAACATAAACTCATGTTCATGATCATGCCCATGATCATCAGCATCACCAGCATCAGCATCAGGATCGGCAACGGCAATAACCTAGTCATGTCCGTGGTCCAAACATTCAGCAGACTGCCAGTCCGGCGATCTATTGCGCCTATCAGTCTCTCGCGCAGGACGTGGTGACCGGTGACTACTTTGAGGGTATTGGCGCTTGGCCTGAATAATCGTTCAGTTTCGGGATATGGCGGCCAACTACCGTGACAGCCTCGTGAGAATGATCAGCACAGTCACCAACATGATGGCTGTGAAAAAGGTCTGAGAGTTTCAGGTATCATTATAGCATCCGGGAAGGAAGGGATTAACTGTGCTCTCAGGTTAAGGGAGTAGAAAAGAAGTTGTCATGTTTCTGCGCATAGGGCATAGGGTGCATCGTTACTTGTTGTCTTGCCGGGGGGACGGGGCAACATTCGATGTCCTAAGTCATGCCTGAATCTCGCAGGCGTCTGAGGCCGTAAGCCGGAGACCGCGAATTCGTCGGGGGACGTTTGCATTGCCTTCGGCGAATTTGAACCAAGTCCTCCACCCCTAGAAGCCAAAGTGCCACTCATTGAGGCTTACTCATGACAGCTGAATTCTGCTTGTCAGATTGTAGAAGTTACACCCATTAGCTCTACATCCATGCAGAATTGGAGCAGAATTAGAGAATGAGCTGTATGCAAGTGTTGGAGGAGGGCCCTCTGTCAACATCAAAAGCTGCTCTCGTTCATTCTTCTGCGGGTTTTTTCCTTTAGGTATCAAAAGTGCGCCGCGGACGCATCCAAGCTTCTTTGGAAGCCTCGCCCTGAAGCACAACGGACCCTCCCGAAGTCCCGAAGTGTGAACCGGCCGCTTTCAGCTCCTCCTGTTCATGCCAGCGTCACCACTCGCCAAACCCTTGAAGCCCCGGAAAGCCAAACAAGGCAAGCTGTGCTTCGGCTCAGATCTCTGCAAGGCAGTGCCCCCGGTATCTTGGTGTCGGCCGTAGTTGGGTTTTAGGCACCTGGATGCTTTGGCTCAGGGGCTGAGAGCTTGAACACTAAACTCGCCAGCCCTGAAATCTGAAACCCTGGACCGTGAACCCTGAACCTCAGCTGAACGTCTCTGGCTAAGCGTTGAACGCAGGTTCAGACCGTCTTCCTACAGCCCCTGTCATCGCTGATTTGTAGCCGCCTTTTCATGCTGAGGACACGATGTCGTACGAAGAGGTAGCAGCGGCATTGGTTGCCAGGGGCCTAGAGCACCCGGGATCGATTTAGAGCAGACTGCCTCTGCTGCTACGAGTTGGCGTCTCAACTCGAAGCTCCCGTGCATTCAGCTTCCTGACCGCGGAGGATTTGCTTGAGATGTTCCTCACGATGTTTGGAGACTAATGTTGTAGGGCAGGGCGGATTAGGAATCGGGGCATTGTCATGCCCTGGCGTCGTCGTCGTCACTACGCACGAAGGCCTTCGTGGAGGTCATCACCCGTATCATCGCCGAAGCATCACCGACTCACCATAATCAGCAACGAGCCCATGCACCCAGCATCCGTAGACCCCAAGACCCCGAACTGGAACCTAATCTTATCTTCGAACTGCTTTTTCTGCAATCATAGATTGTTTAGAGTCGTCACGATCCTGGACATCGTGAACCCCCGAAAATCTCCGCACAGTCTGGTATTGGGTTTCCCTGACATCCACCAGCCTGGAGTGTTCCTTAAGACCTGTATGCCTGGACTCTGCCAAGAACCTGCCACCGCCTCTCCCCGGCACGGGCAACCTCTGCCTGGCACTTGGAGCTTGCTGTGGTTCTCGGAAAAGCACGGTACTTGGTGACTTAGGATGCGGTGTTCCGGGTTTCAGTGTGCCGGGTTCAAGTGTTCGTTTTGAGGCAAGTAAGGTCGGGATGTTGGGCGAGTAAGGTCGGGATGTTGGGATGCCGTGCTCAGGCTCCAAAGAACAGGCTGTAACAAGGGCGAGTTTTACAGAGTAGGCGCAGCCGCGAGAAATTGATTTTTTCGCGACTGGGTGGTGCGAAATGCATGCATGTCCTGGATGCGAATCAGCTTCTAGTTTGGCGAGGAAGTGTGCTTTGCTTGGATACTGATATCTACCGTCGCGGCATGCGGGATACTTCTGACAGACTTGTGGGGCTTCAGCCAAGGGACCGAGTGACTAAGCGAACCCTGATGACTAAGGAGGAGAGCCGGGTAGCAGGAAAGGCGCTCAGAGTGCGTAGCGAGCAGACATCGAAGGAATGAGACCCCTACCATCTTACGGCCTCGGATATTCGCGGGCGCTCGCCAGTCCCTATAGTTCGGTGCATTCAGAACCCTTGTCGGGGACGGGGCCTTCCACGTCTGCTCTCTTAGAGAGCTCGCTCCACCTCACGCCAAGAGTGGAGCAATTTGAAAGCAGCCGGCGCAGCTCTGCAGAACCAATAACCTGATACCCCTCAAGCCCTCAACTTGTCAACCCTACACCTAGACCCTCCCAAGCTCCACATCCCCTCGGGGTTCTATGGAAGGGGGGGCTGCCTTCAAGAACCGCGGCCAGAGAAATTTTTGAAGAGCCCTAGTTCCAGGCAGCGTTTATCCGAAGATTCTGCACACCCGAAAGGGTGAATGCTTTTGGCCGGTAAAAGGATGGGAAGTTCCTCACCAGCTTGGCTTCAGTGGGCCATCCATAGTTTGAACATACATGTGAGCCGCTTAACTCACTGCTTCACTCTGTCGGAAGCCCATGTGTTTAGAAACCGAGGGTGAAGTCAGTTCCCCGAAAATCGATGCGACGCCCCACGTGGGGAGGCCCTTTTAAACTTCAAGTCCACCAGGTGGAATCGTTGAGTAGCCCTGTGTTCGTAGGGGCTGACACCTTGTTCCAGATAGTGCAAGGGCATCTGGCACTGGCACTGGAGTGGAGTTGGTTTGTTGCCTAGCTTGCTATAACATGCTATAACCTGTATCAATGTCAAATGCTCAGGAGGCTTAGCACACTCCCCCTGCATCATAACAGTTGAATGTGGATGAGTCGCATGACAGCTTGGGACTCCAGTTTAAACGGACATTCCACCAATGCTCCCAAACCGCAGCTCGTGTGAGCACTCGAGGGCGCTGCAGCCCTATCAGGACAAGCAATTCTCTGAGTACATCACTCGGTGATCCCTAGCCTGTAGCCCGCCGCTGCTGAACGTCCACGTCCTTTTGCAGTCAACAACATGCTGATCAACTCGCCCCGTATGCCGTAGGTATCCCGAGTTGCAGATCCATCCGCCCGGAGCCTTGAGGGCAAATTCGCGCCTCCCCCTTGTGTGTCCGCATAGATCTAGTCGTCTGGTTACGCAACTGTTACCACTCTAACTAGAAGTCTGGTACCATTATCCTTACTCCTGACACCCGAATCATAAGTCTAAAATTCAGATACCATGCAGCTTCAACTCTGGCTAAAAGCCCGTGGCGACATGCAAAATGGGAGCCATGGCAGCTGGATTCCGGCCATCACACTTAGCTCGGACGCCCAGACTCTTACCGCAGCATTGCTCCGTTTTCAGTCCATCATCCTTGGGCTAGCTTGATGTACGTACTGGTGCTGTGTGGCATGCCTGCAAAGTGGTGCTTCCGCATCCCTTTACCTTCTAAGTGACAGACATAGCCATTGCATCAGTGACAGACATAGCCATTGCATCTATGCAACGAGACCCTTCGCGGCACAGGCACAGACACAGTCCAAAGTCAAAGAAGCAGGAACTCTCAAGCTTGAGCCCGGCGCTTTTGGCAGCAGGCACCATCCGGGATGCCATACGACTCCCACCGGACGGGCTGCGGGATGGGACGGACAAACACACACACACACACACAGCCACACCCAGCCACGCACACCCACCCACCCACCCACACACACACACACACTCACACACACACACNGTGCACGGACGCACGCACGCACGCACGCACGCACGCACGCAGGCAGGCAGGCAGGCAGGCAGGCAGGCAGACAGAGACACACATGAAAACAATGGAAGCTTCATGAGCACATCCACAAATCATAGCCAACCTAACCAGCGAACAATGCACGCATGTACCCCAGTAGTCACAAACACGCTGGGGGTTCAGACCCAAGTTACTGACAGGCAGGGAAACAAGGCGTGTGCTGAGTTGCTTCGTAGGATTATGTGGCGCACTCCCAGATGTGCTGCTATTCTTTCATTTCAAGTGCTCGCAAATGCCATCTTGATTGGTACTTGACATGATGACACTCTTCCGCATGCTGGCACACAGGATGAATTTGAGCTATGCCAACTGGAGTGCCAGAGCTTCTTCACTAAATACTTGTGGCGGCACTTTCCTCTGTTGTGCAGTATTTGCCTGTCGTTGTTGAGGAAGCAATGTCATGGTCATGTCTGTGACGTCTTTCCTGTTCGATTGCTGTTGTATCTCATAAGGCTCGTGCATGAACTTCTTGCTTCAATTCTAGTCAACCGCATCTGTTGATTGTGAGGAATGTTAGATTCCTGCATCTATGATCTTCCACTGAAGAAAGTAGCAGTTGCTTCATACTGGTACCCTGGTATGGACAGACATGTCAGAGCCAAATATAGGTAGGAAGTGCAGCAACGAATTATTGCAGACTGCAGTTGTAGAAGAGCAGCGACCTCAGCCTGCCGGTTGGCATGGCCACCCGAAGCGTTCGTGTCGAAGTTAGACGCCCGCAGCTTCGACTGGACCGCGGACCCCTGCAGGAGCAGCGCACCGAGGAGTTCGATGCTCAGGATGCAGGGTCCAACGGTTGATGAGGATACTGGGCTAAGACTTCGGAGAAGCCTGAGGTGCCAAACCCAGACTGAGGGCTACTGACAAACAGACGTGCTTCAACCCTTGATAGTGAACCCAAATGTTGAATGCCCGCAGTCTCGGCATCCAGTGTTCTACGATGCGGGTTGCTCGCACACACTTTGTCAATCTGTTTCGACGGCATTCTTCATGCTGAAGCTTGAAAGTTACAGAACAGCGGATTCCGATTCAGCTCTCACTGGATGCTTCTGTAACAGTCTACGAGTTCTGTGGCATGGGGTTTCGAGGCTTGGGCGAATGACGTGCGTGGGGGAGAAGCTGAGGCAGATAGACGCCATCCTCTCCTTTGTCCAAGATGTGTCCGGGCCTTGGCACGTTCTGATTCCGATTAGTGTTCCATACCATACCTACATGATATGTATATGTGTATATATGTATATAGCATATAACCCGGCACAATCGTATCTTGCTCTAACGTGGTATGGTCACACTTAGTATGAATAGCATGACGGTTGGACCGCATACATAACTGCAGACAAGAAGGAGCTGGGGGCGGGGGCTGGGGGTTTGGGACGGGGGCTGGNGGGGGGGGTGCGCAGACTATTTAAATACATACCCTTCCACCCTTCCACAGATACATGTTACAAGTGTTGTTGTCAGCAGGTTTATTTTCCGACTGCAACAGCGAACGTATGTCGATCTAGATACTGCTTCGGAAGCACTGATGCGGCCGTGTGGCTTGCAGCGAATTGCAATGTTTTGCGCTGAAATCATTCTGGAGGAGTCCCATAAACCCCAAGAGTCAAAGAGTACGCAGTATGCTCCCTCAGGCCCGAAACATGCCCAAGCCCCAAACGTGGGGCCCCACCATCAAACCCTAAAGCCCCCAAATTTTGAAGCTTTCAACCCAAAAGCCCGCACCCGGTATCTTCCAGGACCTTCTTCACCGAGCTGCCACGCACGCAGCAACGCGCTCTGTGCAAGGCGAGTCTCCGGGCCTCGGTGATGATCTCTATAAGCATCGTCATAGGCCGTGTTGTTGATTATTGTTGTCATTATCACTGCTGTTGCTATTGCTATGATTGGGACCCTTGCTAACCTAATTCTTTTTGTCATCATCGCGGTATAGATCCGGATTCTAGGGCCGTTGCTGGCTCCCGAAACTGTACAAGCCTTGACCCTGAACTCTACAAGCTGCACAAGGAGTCTCCGTAAACTCGAGGGCTGCAAGTTTCCTGCAGGTGATGAGCATGGAGGTCTTCAAGACCAAGGAGAAGGCCCTTCCTCTTGGAACGGCAGATCACTCGTTTTCCAGGTTTGAGCATGAGGCTTCGGGGCACCAGAGGGGCGGCCCGAGTATTGGAGCTCGTTTGTCTCTGTTTCCGCTTCCGCTGTCAAAAGATGTTTCGGCCTAAGTCCTCTAACAGGTGTTCGACTTGGGCGATCACGGCGACAAGCCAAGTCCTCAGATCTGGAGACTTCTGGAAAAGCTTAGACTTGGTCGTATGCGGGCTTCGTCGGCGGTGTATGGAGGTCTTCAGATGTAGATGACAAGGGGTGCATTTCGGAGCTGATTTCTTGCAGTTACAAGCTTTTGGACGGTCGGGATGTTCCAACCCTTTAGCCGTGAAGCTCCTGCAGGGCCTTGCAAAGTTGTAACCAAAACGTTGGTAGAAAATGCCTTGGTCCAGAGGACGAGACTCCTACGGTCCTACGGCCTGCCAGATTCCAACAACCAGTAGGTTCCGGGCTCAACCTCAACCCTACCCTTGGGTGTTTCGGCCTTTACATCTGAAGTTCAACCACGGCCGCAAAGGCCCACCGCAGTTTCTCGGAAAGGCTTCCCGAGCATCAGCGCCAATTCCTGGGGGCCCAAGGTACTACATTATTCTCACGGGAGCGGTGATAGCACTGGCCTGAGACAAAGTTTTCCAGTTCAAGGAGAGATGTGCCCTCTCGTCGGCGTAGGCTGCCGCTGGGGTGGGTCGAGGTGTGGAACGCTCGCGATTGTACAAAAGTTGAGCTGTTGCCAAACTTGACTTGACCGGACGGATTTCTGCGCGGGCAGGGCTCCAGCAGTTTCTCGCCAAACCTTGACGAAGATTGTCGCCGGCAAGTACTTGCAGCAAAGATCTCCAATGAAATGCTCCGGCCTGTCAGCGCACTGCGAACACCACCTCGAGATTTGAGTGTACATCTGCTGCTCTTCGTTGAACAGTTCTAAAACGGGAAGTGATGGGTACTCGCTCTGATGCTAGAACACCCGGGTTGGACCATGGGTGGAGTCATTGGAGAGTGGTCGAAGGGCCGGCCCCAGCCTCCAGGTCGGGTGTAAGAAATGAAGTCGAGTATTGCGATTCAAAGAAATGTCCAGCGGGTGACGCATGCGGAGGTGCAGACGCCGGCGATCGTCTCTCCCAGCCCGCCACTTGCCAGCTTTCGAGTGTAGAATTTCGATGTTTTTTTATAAATCGACGGCACCATGGTCGTAAGACGATACTTGAGTCAATTGAGATGGGTATGGCATGGTCGGGTTCAACTTGAGGACTCCGGATTGTTCTGTGCAGATTTCTATTTCGATGAAGTGAAGTTAAGCATGCAGATTCGTCAGTTTCGGATGGAGTTGCCTGTTTGGTCCTTTGCAAGCACGTTTCTCTTATCTTGCACTTCATGTGACAGTTGCAAGAGTTACAATAGCACACCGAAGCCTGGTAGATGTCTGGATGCAGATGCTGAGCTTATCCATGAGCTCATCTCGAATGCTGAGCTCGCCTCCAACATCCTTCGAAGCTTCGAGACTTCGGGGCGAAGTCGTAATTATCCATCCCAGGGGCATCCGTTAGCTCTGACAAGGCTCTGGAAGAATCAGCCGGCGAAATCTGCGGAGGGCGAGCTGGAAACCATCGCTCAGCTGTGCCTCGCCTGGGAAGGGGAATCAGTGTCAGCGCGCTCAACCGTTGTAGAGTGTGGCACATCGATTCCGGCTTCGTATCCGGATCGCTTACAGATCGAAGATGTGCTACAGGGCGGTGCACCTGCGATGTTCCTCAACTAGACCTCCCTCATGTTAGCTCTAATTCAGGTCAAGCTTTGAGACATTCACAATCCCATTCCATGCAGAGCGGCTTAAAGACGGTCTTCCTCTCCCAAGCGCCCGTCGGAGTTCCTCACATCCCTATCCAAGGCCGAACAGGCTTCTCAGTAGAAGCGTAGCTTCTAGCCAGACGCCTTTGTGTTAAGTAGCTTCGGTCTGTGGAATTGTTGCTTCTGCCAGGTCGCCCCCATGGATGAAGATTAAGCCCTAAACTGCAGAGAGTCTCCAGACCTCGCCCAGGCAGGAAGGGCAGGGCTTCGGGGACCGCCCCTCAGCCATTGCTCTGTGATAGTCGTGGAGCGACCGAACTTTGCGTTCTCCATCTCGAAATCCGAGAGCTCCGAGAGTTCCGGAGTTATGGTTGTCTTGTCACCAGCAGTCGTCAATGCTAAGTCCTAAGATCACAGTGACTCACAGCCTGAAGCCCTTCGCCCTCAAACTGTAGCTGTACTGCTGCACGTGGTCTGGCTTCTACTGTTTCGAACTCGCGCTACAAGTCTTGAGACCAGGTCTTGAGTTTCGGTCGTTCAGAGTGTTTCAGCCTCGACACGTGTTCGGTTTTACCACATGCGGTGGGCCGGGTGCTGATGCTCCCATGTCCTAGCCTAGGTGGCCCTTTTCTTATCTTTGGCTGCAGTCGCCGTAAAGTACCATAGCCTCCACTGAAGCCCCAAGACACGATGCTGCCCAACCCGGCACTCCCAGTGCATTTTGGTCTCAGGTACACCTTTCATGGTTCAGAAGTTCAGCAGCTCAACCGTAACTCCTGTAAACCCTGCGAAGCCTTCTAACGGTTCCTAAAGATCCAGAGTGCCAGCAGGACCTCGCACTACAAGAGGGGCAGTCGGAGCGGCACGCCACGATCCAGGCTGTGCAGGTGCCTGCTGCGGGCTGTTGTGGCTTACTGTAGGGCTTAGGAGTGGCTTGCTTCTGGGACTTGAATTCAAATTGGAGGGATCTCAGGAGCAGCTGTGGTGGTGACAGTTTGAAGGTTGGAAGCAGGAGATGTTGCCTTGAGACTTCAAGCAGATTCCAGGCACGGTTCTCTGTCCAGAACCCTGGAGCCTGAAACCCATGTCGGAAGTTTCGGAGCTGGGTTTCAACGAGATGTGAAGTGCCCGCAGCCACTGGCTGAGCAGGAGCCATAGTGTGAGAAAGGCAGAGAGACCGTGAGAATGAAACTGCAAGGCTCCGGCAGGCACGTTTTTCAATTGCCATTGCCCGGAGCTCGCCAGCCAAAGACTCGCCCAAGGCCTCACGATCACTCTGCTTTTCTCTTGAAGATTTCTTCCGAGGATCGCCATCCTTCGCGCCGAGATGCAAAGACCAAGGTCTCCCACTGACATTTCTGAGTCCTTAAACTTAAACCCTGAATCCTTTGCCCGGAGTTTCCAGTCGGCGCCGAAGTAAAGCAAGCCTCGGAAGGAGCTTAAAGGCCTTTGCCTGAGGCTTCCGGCATTTCAAGGGAACTGTGCGCAAGCTGTTTGGTGCTGTTGTGCTGCTGCCGGGCTGGGGTGCTTTCGATAAGTCCCAAACCCGAACCCTGCACACTTTCAAGAGACCTTCCTTAAAAACTCTCTCCCCACAGTGGATGCGAAAGCACCTGGGTCTCCCTGCAGCATCCATGGCCAACAGTCAGTTTTGATGCCCCACTTTCCCGAGGAGATTGAGCTCTTGGACTGCAACGAGGGTTTCCTTTTTTTTGGTGCTGTAGAGTTTAACGTTCTGAAGTCTAGGGTTTAAGATTGACTGCTCAGGGCCAACCGCTTGATGAAGGAACTCCAAGAGTGATCCTTAACCTGGCAAACATAACACCTATTATAACACAAGAATGATAAGTGGTAACTGTAAGTTGAAACAAGACTGGTACTAGTCATGATATCAAGAGCTTCAACAAACCAGTGGTATCTTTCTAACAAAGGGTTTGAATCAAGGAAGCCTTGTCAGTTTCCTATCGGCTTCAATGAGCAGGCACATGGTTTGTCATAGACGAAATAGACACCTATCTTGTATCTCAGTGTAGCTGATGGGCCCAGAGATTCCTGAACTGTTGGGATGATGCGGTAGATTCTGGAACTTAGGGATCCCTTCGTTGTTGGGTCCCTTTCTTTTTCGTGTAAAAGCTTGATTGTACCTTCCCCCCCAATCACAAAGGCAGAAGTGTGTCTGCACCTGGATCTCCGACAGGTAATATTTGCTTGTTGTGGTTCGTGCGGGTTGCTTTGAGGATCAGCGGACTTAATAGCGTAGTAAGGGTACATATAACTCTACTTCCAACCTTCGTCTTGAGTGTCATGAGCCTTGAAGTAGTAGGGGAACAGCATTCCCCAACCTTGAGAGAAACCGCGGGGTTTGTTAGGTTTCCTTAGCTCCAACCCTGAGCTTCGGACTGCCGGGCCCGTGTCCCAGGTACTCAGAGAAGTACCAAGACGATGAGTTCGCAGCCAGACTGCCGAATTTAGGATCCTCTCTTCCGGGACACTGGATTTAGGATTCTTTTGCGTGGGTCCTCATTGTCGCAGGCTCCTCTGTTTCAACGCATCGGGCTTTGCTCTTTCATCTCTTTCGGTGTTCGAAGGTTCCCTACAGTATACCAAGGCCCCAGGTAAAGCAGACTCCTTACGGCAAGGACAGCGAGACCGAACCTCTGATGTTGAGAAACCCTGCGATCCTAGGGTCCTATGGAGTCTCCGAAAATAGGGGACCCTAACATAGTAGCCTAAACAGTAGGATCCTTATTATAAGGGCCCCAAAATAAGGTACCCCGAATTTTCGAAAACTCCAAATAGAGCCCGCAAGAAGCTGAAAGCTTCGACTGATCTATTCAAGGATTTCAGCTTCAGGGCGTGCGCTGCATTGAGATTCAGGGTTTTCGAGTGTTGCAAGGTGCATGGCTGTGGGATCCTACTGAACATTTTAACATGATTTGAATGGGCCGTGGAAACTTTTGGGTGTACGCTGTACATGTGCAGCCCTTTGTGCAGCTGGAAAGACTGGAGCTTACAACTAAGAGTTGAAAGGTTGTAGGCGCTGCTGTCTGCTGTAGGTTTCTGGCTTCCATCTGCTTCCACCGTAAACTTAAAGGTTTCGCGGTTTCGCGGTCCTGTGGATCGTTCTTGGCACCCAAGGAGTATCGTCATGTGATCTTGAGCCCCCAGGCATTCCGTTTGTCGTGACTTGGCTGGCAACTGCAAGTCCTGAGCCAGAACCGCACGCCAAACGTTGTCTGAGCTTTGTGGCCCATGGCCCTAAGGCCCGAAATTGCGAGACTTCGAGGCCCTCACCTCGAAGCCCCAAGAATGTCAAGTTGCCACCAAAGGACCACAAATATCCGATCAGTTTCCAGAACCGGCGGCACCGCACATGTAAACCACTGATCCTTAAGCAGGAGCGATAACTACAACACTAATTTGCATGTAGGGAGAAGAATGAACCAAGGGCCTACTTCCATTGATTCATTGGGCTCTATGGAGTTTGAGGTTCAGGATGGTTCAGGTTTCTTGGCTGTGGCATCCCGAAACCGCGGAACGCTCACACACGTTTGAAGGCTCAATCCTCGCTTGCCGTGGCTTTGGTTTGGGGCTGGGCTTGGGGCATCTTGCATCGCAATTCCTGAGCGCGAGGCCTGTGTTCCTGAAACCTGAACCTGAAGTCCCGGAGCCTGAAGAATTAATAAAAGCCTGGATGCCGCAAAGGAAGCAGATTCGAAATGACCAGTCCCGACTGATGGAGGCCAGTCTCTTAGAGGCATACTCACGCATATTTTGCGGCTTAGGAGACGCTGGTAGAAGTTCAGGGCTTGCAGGATTTGAGCCTAAAATTTGAAGCTCGGCGCTGGTGAGCTTTGCCTTTTTCGTTTCCAAAGGTCTGAGGACCGTGCCGAACCCTAAACTCCTAAGTTATCTCTGCGACTGTGCACGGTCAGCCTTGTGTCCGCGAACAATCCTGCATCCGAAATCTGACTCGAGGAGGAAGAGTGGCGTTCAGTGGGCGTCTGCTTCTTTGCTGCAGCTGTTCCTAAGGTTGTCCGTCAGCACCAGGACCAGCATCGAACTGTGTCAGTTCTCCTTTCTGGCCCGGGTTGTGATGGTAGATGCGGGCATTTATGGTTGTTCCGTTGTGGCTGTTGAAGTTGTTGTCCTTCGAAGTACTGGTTGTTGAGGGTTTTGGGCTCAGGGTGCCTTCGGGAAGTCGCGGCTCTCAGCCTGCCATGTGCCTGAACTCCGCCTCTGCCTCTGCTTGGCTTCCAAAACCCCCAGCTCCCAAGCACCGAATCCGCTTTCCACCAAAGGCCAGGGCCGTGGTTGGCAACATTATGTCACATGACAGCAGAAGGAGTTGCTGGGTGGACTCGGGCTGTAACGATAAAGCCTGGATTGTGTGCAGGTGCTTCAACGAAGTTTGCTGTGGGTTGTACACTCAATGCCCACTGTGTTATAGACGGGTGTGCCTGTCCAGTGTTGATTCCAGAGCCCGGCATGAAGGATGGACGTGGCAAAAGGCTTGAGGGCTGAAGATCTAAGATTTCTGTATTCGCAATCCAAACCCTAAGCAGGAACACCCGCTGATCAGCATGATTCTGGGAAATGCATCCTAAGTCCAACTCCCGAGCCCCCGCCCATTAGCCTGGGACGTACGACTCTGAAAACTCTCCTGACCATGGGACAACACTCCGACTTTGAGCCCAGCTTTGCCCGAACCCCTTGTTCTTTGTGGCTGGTGGGGTCCGTTGGGTGAAGTCCTTTCCAATCCGATCTCCACGGTGAGGGAGTCGGATGCAGGGCTTCAGGGTTCCATCCAACTTCGGAGTCAAGCCTTGGCTTTACAAGTGGAGCTGCAGTTTGGATCCGGGAAGTTGATCGGAAGATCTGCCTGGTAGAGTTTGATGGCATCCCGGACAGTTCTGATACTCAAAGAAATTTCAAGAACGTCCAGAAGCCCGTTGCTGAGCTAGAGGTTAGAGATTGCTGTCGAAGGTCTGCACAGCCATCCCTTGTAAAGAGACTGACTTGCTCTAGAACCAATTACAGGACGGTCATCCGCTGGAGGGGGGGGAATTTAGAACTGCAGGGGTTGTGCAGCACCTTCAAACTCAGACCGGTATTTTGAAGGTTGGGTTGTCCGAGGTGCCTTTGCCTGCTATGTGAATGTCAAGTCTGCTCTTGCCCCAACTGCAATCGGCGCCCCCCTAAGCCTTACCAACAGCTCTGTCAGCGAAGCAGCGTGCAGACCACTAACGCCGAGGAAATCCACAATCCCGAGCCTCATGTGCTGCTCTTCCGTAGACCGCTGGTGCGCCGGGTCAGGGGTCGCGACGTTCGGTAAGTTCTCCTGGCGTTCCACGATTTCAACCACTTGGATGTGGACAAGGAAGTTTGATATAGTTCGGGATTTACGTATGTGCGTACCGGTCACGCCCCACAAGTCTTGTAACAGCGGTAGTCGTGGTAGCAGTATGACACTTTGTTCTTCTTCTTAAGAAGAAGAAATGCCTGTTAATCTTATTAATCAGTGTTGCCTTTCGTTCCAAGCCCATTCGGCAACACGGCGGCTCCAGCCCTTTAGAGACCCCAGCTGTTGTGCAAGACCGGAACCGGGGCCGATTCGGGATCGCCAGAGTCCGTGAATATCTGGTGCACCAAGAGTTGGCTTGAGGGAGGCCGGTGGATTTGTGAGCCAGCACAGCGCAGGTTTCCGTTTCGCATGCCGGGGACTGAAGAAGGCATGTAACTCAAGCCTTGAAGTCTGAACACAAGCCGGACCCAAGGGTATACATGGGCGGTGCATGATAAGTACTATGCTGCCTATCCTCAAACGCCCTGCCCCAAAACAACCTCGGTCCTCCGCACTCTGCAGCTCCAATGCTCGAGCCCGAACCCAGAACTACCATTTCTGTACGTCCTGCCTGTCGGCCAGGGTTTCGACCCGAACACCGGCACTGTGCAGTATAAGGTGCATTGTGAAGCTGTTTGTCGTGCGTGGCATATTCAGAGTTTTTTGTAGTCCTTCATGCGTCATCCATTGAATTGAGATCAAAATGTACCACACCTGCCACATGCACACCGGAAAACGAGGTGGTAGTAGTCGTAGCATTAGTAGTAGTAGTAGTAGTAGTAGTAGTAGTAGTAGTAGTAGTAGTAGTGGTAGTAGTCGTAGTCGTAGTCGCCGAAGTAGTAGTCAGCAGTAGTCAGTAGTAGTCAGTAATAGTCAGTTGAGTCAGTAGTAGTCAGTAGTAGTCAGTAGTAGTAGTAGTAGTGGTAGTAGGGGTAGTTGTAGTAGTAGTTGTAGTAGTAGTAGTGGTAGTAGTGGTAGTAGTAGTGGTAGTAGTAGTAGTAGTCGTCGTCGTAGTAGTCAGTAGTAGTCAGTAGTAGTAGTAGTAGTAGTAGTAAAGCGCCACGAGCGGTTCAAGACTATGGGGGGGCGTCAGGGTTCATGGCGCTGAGCTGCATCACACACTTGCGCTCCTGGGTGCTCGCAGAAATAGAGCTCCTACTGGAAGTGTATAGCGAGCACACGCTGCTCTGGGCCACAGACTTGGCGACAGCCCTGCTGGCGAATACAACTCTTCCAGAACTCTTCTTTACTGCGGCAGAGCTTCTACCACGCACAAGTTTCGAGAAGTTCCTGCTTTTCAGTATACGGAGCTATCCTTCTGAATCCGCTGCAGCGCTGTGTGTGCTTGTTGCTGACCATGCAAACTATCAGCAGAGATCATTTATCCACCAGGCCCCCAGACAATTCTAATACTGTCCGGCTACATCACGAAGACGATCAGCAGTCAAATCTGGACAGTCGCTCGGCTCGGTCCCAAGTCCGAGCGCAGCGTAGAGCAGAACATCCAACGCAACTTGATCATGCTGTGGGCGCGAGGGTTACCAGTGCTCCCCCAGGCCTGGTTAGAGCGACGCGAGTCGCGAACAATGGGGAAGTGAAGCCTTTGATCATGCGCACGACATCAGACAGGATCCGGAAGCGGACCCTCAGGCGAGCGCTACGGAAAGCAGAACGGGAAGGCGTTGCCTCTTATCAAGAGCGCTCTTTGCGCCCCTGGAGACCGAACATATGGCCAGTACCCACTACTTCACAGACGGCAACATCCGGCGGCCCAGAACGAGTCAAAGTGATCCAGTGGAACTGCTCCGGCCTCTCACAGGAGCTGCAACTAGAGTGGTTCACGTGGCTTAGGCAGAATCCTCCCATCGGCATGTTTGTGCTAGTCGAGACGCACTGGGCATTCACCGGTGACTATAAGGCGCAGGGTTGGCTGCTGATTCACAGCGGCTCGGGTCGCAGAAAAGGATGTGGTATTCTCGTAGGAGTCAGGGATGATCTGGTCAGCAATGACACACTGAAGTGGCGAGAGCTAGAGCCAGGCAGACTACTACATGTTCGATGCAATCTGCGAAACCAGCAGGTGGACATTATTGCCATGTATCAGCATGCAATCTCCAGAACCACACTAGAGAACAACAGCAAGAGCTCATGCATAGGCGCAGCGAACTCTGGCATCAGATGGACAAGGCATTACAAAGCTTTCCATTCAGATCCTCCATCATGCTGCTTGGCGATTTTAACATGACATTTGCACCCTTAGCGGAAGTTGCTGGTTGCGGTATACTTGAGGGCAGTAAAGTCTCATGGTTGGTTCAAGAACGGAGTGATGTACTGGAAATTCTGCGGGCCAATCGTCTGGTGGTGCTGAACTCGTGGCGCAAGCCGGATCCAACCTATGAACACCCCAATGGACGCTCACAGATCGACTACATAATCATTCGTAAACAGCTTGCAGATATAGCAGCAAAGCACAGCGGCACGATCAATGCCCCCATCGCGGCTTGGAGATCTTCTGGCCACAAACCGGTCGTGGCCTCGGTCAAACTGAACTGGCAGCCGTGGAAGAGAGCTCCGGCACGATCTAATCAGCACATAAGATCGGATAGAACTGTTTCTCAGGTTGTCAGTACGTATCCCATTGATCTTGATGCTCTACAACAGGCCATGAAAACCCATTGGGATACCCCGGTAGACCGTCCCCACATGCCTGCCCCCCGAAATGTGGATACAGCAGTGCTGCGCGTCTGGCTACGCCAAACCCAACGACGTCAACGTCAGAGCCTTGTTCGTGAAGCACCACATCTCTTGTACGAGGAATCCATTTTTGCCGCGTGGCGTAGGACAATACAGAACCAGAAAGCCAGGCGTGAACTACGCGCGCTTGCCAGACAACGCAAACGTCAGGTCCTTCTGGAAACGCTGCAGCTTGCTGAGGAGGCACACAAATCTGGGAGCGTCCGGGCGCACTACCAGTACATTCGCAAACTTGCACCCAAGAGCTACCGTAGAAGATTGTGTCTTAGAACCCCCTCTGGGGAGCTTATGTCTGTGGAGGAGGAGTGTAATGAACTGGTCAGATACGCTACTAAACTGTTCTCTGATGAGCCCTGGGACCTTCCGGAACTGATGCCTCTGGCTATAGAGTGGTTTACTACGGACAACTGGAAGCGAGCTATCACCAAACTCAGCAATCACAAGGCGGTTCCTATACAGTCAGCCAGCGTTCGGAGTTGGAAGACACATGCAGATGCCCTTGCACCAGCTCTACATCGGGTCGCGCAGGACACCATATGCTCGTCTTGCCCATACGTCCCAGAGCACTGGCTAAAGGTCCAATTGGCCTGGCTTCCTAAACCTGGCAAAACTCCCTCCTCACCTGACCAGCTTCGAAGTGTAGGCCTGATGAGTCCGGATACCAAGGCGTTCCTAATCTTGATAAAGCAGCAGGCGAACCACTGGGTTCAGAAAGCATTGGCTCAGTACCCACAATATGCTTACAGAACTCTGGCATCGACTCGAGACCCAGTGCTGCGCTCCTCCCTGCATTGCGCTACGGTGCGTCAGAAACTGGCAGGCTACGTGGAGGATCACACAGCCAAAGTTCTTCATCAAGCCCAAAGTGCACTACTTGGGGGTCTCATGGTCAGCATTGACCTCAGCAAAGCCTTTGATTTGTTGAAATACTCAGAGATGATGACAGCCTTGCGTGACACGGGCATGCCAGAGTCTTTGTGTAGGGTGCTGCTTCACATTCATGCGCATACACAACTTGCCATAGAGCATGGGGGACAGTCACGCCACACCGGCATGCAGCGAGGGCTGCGACAAGGTTGCAGTGTGGCTCCAATGATATACGCATGCTGGACCATTCGTTTGTGCAAGGTCTTGGATTCCAGAATGAGATCAACGGATTCGGCGGGAGCAAGCACNCAAGGTTGCAGTGTGGCTCCAATGATATACGCATGCTGGACCATTCGTTTGTGCAAGGTCTTGGATTCCAGAATGAGATCAACGGATTCGGCGGGAGCAAGCACCTGGACCCAGAACCATATGTCAATTTTCGCTGATGATAAGCATTGCCACTGGGAGTTGGACTCATGTCGTAGCCTACGTAATGCCCTGAAGCAGTTGCGGATCGTATTCAGCACCATTACGGAGCTGGGAATGCAGATCAGTATACAGAAATGCTTGGCCACCATTGCCCTCAAAGGAACCCAGGCCGCCAAGATGATGACCAAATATTTTAAGAACTGGAATGGGCAGCGATGTCTAGTCTTACGTGAGCAAATGCATGACATCCACATTCCTGTGACTCATGAGTTGAAGTATTTGGGGGTGATCCTGAGCTACGGCAACTTTGAGATTGCTACAGCCAAACACCGCATTCATCAGGCAAACATCAACTACGCGCAGCTCAAGCCTATCCTGCGCACGAACGGGCCTTTAAGTCAGGCGCGGAGACTCAGCGTTTACCGGACCTGTGTGTGGACATCGCTCCTCTATGGCATCAGCGCTACAGGTGTCAACGACTCGGTCTATCGACTTCTACAAAGTACGGCAGCCACGCACCTACGCAAAGTCCTGCGCGTTCATGAAAAAGGACGCTCCAATGAATCCGTGCTGCAACAGGCAGACTTGACTCTCCTTCAGCATCTTCAACAACAAGTTTCGGGCCAGGGCCTCACTTTGCAACAGGACCACCAGAGAGCACCGCAGCTTCGCACGCAAGAAGACGTCAGACATCAACAAATCCAGGAACAACTGGCTCAACTACGACATCATGGCGTCACTCGCGTTCTCGTACCGCAGGATCCCACCCAGATTGCGCAAATTCCTTGTCCGGTTTGTGGCATTGAATATGCAAACGAATCAGGCCTACATCAACATCTTCACCGCAGCCACCCGGAGATCGAGCAGGCCTCAAAGATTCAGTTCAAAAGATCAGAACACAGTCTATTTGGTCTACCTTTTTGCCGTTTCTGTCGTAGTCGCCAGCCGTGTACCTCACGTGAGTAGAAGCATGTGACTCAGGGCATGTGCCTCAGGATCAAACTGGCCATGTGTCGAAGTCAAACCATTGATCAGCTCATGCAAGAAATAATCGATGAGGAGTACATGGATCCTCCTCAACTACCGGCAGGCGCTGAACACCAGCTTGCCAATAATATTCGGAAATCCACATTGCTATCCCACCTCCTCAACATTGACCCCAAAGATCTTCACCAACACAGTGATGCTCTTATTCTTCATTCCAAGCAGTGCTACCTTTGCGGCCAACTTCTTCGCCAGGCCTCCAGGATCAAGTCCCATTGGCAACAAAGCCACCCTCAAGCGTGGCGACAGGCGGGACCGAAAGCCATTGATCAAGCACGCAGTCTCAGTGCGCTCTTCACGCGCCCATGCAGATACTGCGGAAGCACCGCCCGGAACAGCACGCTACATGCTCAGCAATGCCCCGTTATGTTCCAGGTACTCGCATACCGCAGACTCATGACGCATTCCACAGACGAGGTCCAGAACATGGATCAGAAGAAGCCTCAACACCGCAAGACGGAAGCCCCAGCAGCCTACAAATCATTTATATCACCGATGCAGACTGCCTTGCAGAGAGGAGCTCGCCAGAGTACATCGACGTCTACATCCACTCTGACTATGTCCTCGGCGCAGCGGCCCAAGCCCGAGATCCAGCCTCTCATATTGACACCGCGTACCGTCGCGGAATACAGGCACTCTCAAGCAACGCGCGGCACCATTGCCCAGTACTTCCGGCACGGAGCCCAGCAGCCTAGCGCGCCGACACTAGACATGAGCACTACGCCGTGGACATGCAGACTACATCTTCGCAATCCTCAAGCACTATGTTATGTCAATGCTGGCATCCTAGCGTTGCTTCACTGTCTTGTCACTGGGACACACAATGCCCCGGAGCTGCAATTCCTCAGCAAGGTGGGCGAGAATGCGGCCAATCGCACGCGCCCTGTGCTACTGTCTCAAATGAACATGTTTCGTCAACTCACCCCTGACTGGCGCTTCACATCAGAGCAACAGGACACGGCCGAGTATCTTCATGCGCTGTTCTCCCGTACCATCAGTCTCCAGGCCATCTGGGACTCGAGGACTCAAACAGCAGATGGCATACGTCTTCGTACCCAGGGTATGATGCCCATTGCCATACCTCTTAGATTGGAAGGCGAACCGGAATCACTACAAGCTCGTATCCAACATTGGCACGAATCTCAGGACATAACAGCTCTAACCGTGGCCGCCCCAGTCGTCTGTATTCAACTCGGACGATATGTTGACGCAGGCAAGCTGCGCAATCAAATCGATCTCCCGGAGAAGGTCAAAATCCCGATCTTTGACGAGATCTCGCAAATTGAGTGGCGCGAGTACTCGCTGGTGAGTGCAATCATACATCTGGGCAGGTCCACCCGTGTTGGGCATTATCGCGCCATTCTTCGTGTCGGCTCCTTATGGTTTCTCACCGATGATCATAAACAAGCTGAACCGCTGACGGTGCACGAGGGGCACGTGCGCAACATCTACGTGCTAATGCTGTGTCGCTGCGACCCTGCTGATGCTGGGACGTCAGCATCGCCGCATGCATAGACGGGCTCAAAACAAGAAGCTGGGACTCCTTCAACGGTGGGCAATGTTGGGCTCAACATTGAAGGAACTGGATACTCCAATGCCCGAAGCCAAGGAGAACAGCTTCTTTGACAAGTACTGGCCAGCGCTGGCGGATGTTCAAGACCTAGGCGGTGAGAACACCACGGCACCCCCATCATCGCAGGATGACGAAGCCTCCGCCAATGACGAGCATAGAGCAGCCAAGCAGGCCCGGAAGGCCGTCAACCCCGAGAAAGCCGGCCAAGGCAAGGGAAGTGGTCAAGAAACTTCTAGAGGCAACGGTGGACCCAAGCGTCGGGACCGAGATCACCATGGCCAGAGCAACCGCTCCTGGGGAAGATCGAAGTGGGACAACTGGGGATCATCGGGACAATCAGAATCCTCTCGAGAAAAAGCTCTAGAAGAGGAGATTTCCTCCCTCAAGCAGTGCGTGTTCGCCATGCAAAAGTTGGCATTGAGACACGAGGACTTCCTATGCTGTCTGCGTGCAGAAGTGTCCTGGGTGTTATTCCTGCGGGTTGACATGCGGGCAAGCATTGTTCCGCCGTTGTACACCATGCAACAGGAATGGCGCAAACTGAAGGAACAGTCACCGGACAAGCTCACATCAACCATGAGGGTGGCTCTGGTCAAGACCATGTTTCGAGAGTTTGGCAAGCGCCTGGAAATGCTTCCGAAGCAGGATGAACAGCTCCAGCTCATGCGAAAGCTTGGATGGATGCAAGCGGATGCCCTGACGTGNTCAAGACCATGTTTCGAGAGTTTGGCAAGCGCCTGGAAATGCTTCCGAAGCAGGATGAACAGCTCCAGCTCATGCGAAAGCTTGGATGGATGCAAGCGGATGCCCTGACGTGGCAGTATATGAAATGGGACCCCACAGCTGAGCGACTTGTTCCGATTCAGGACAAGCCAGGAGTCACCTTGGAACAGGTGGCCGCAGTAACAGCCTCAATTCAACAATTGGCGGACAGTGAGGATGCCATCATGCGATTCCATCCTAGCAGGCCTCTGGAGAAATCAATGGGGGGCAAGAACTTGACATTCACCTTGCAAATGAGCCTCTTTGGGGACGAGTCCGGCAGCATCAAGGAGCACCTCGAGCTTCTCAGCGGCCTGGCCGCCACGCAGCTCATCGGACTGAATCTTCGTCGCGAAAGGCCAGGCAGATCCAACCTGGCCAATCTCATCCAGAAGTACATTCAGCAATAAGGTCGCCAAATTGAGTGGCACCGGAGCAGAATCATTGCAGATGAATGCCGCGGCGGCGGTCCGCATTTGACTGCGCAAAGCAGTTGGATCACAACGAGTTGTGTCCCAGATGTGATGGCCCACGATTTTGAACTTTTGTTCTCTAGCCCATCTCATTATGGCAGAGAGCCAGTTTCAAGCTGTTCGTGGCGCACACACGTTCCGAACAGCGCTTAGATCTCCCAAACAATGGCTCACACTGCGCTGAAGCACGGTATCGCTTAGAGCTGCACTGTGGCGCAGTTGCTGCTGAAGCTTTCAAGCCGGAAGGAAAAGGCCCGCGCACCGGTTTTACACATACTTTACATACTTTGCACATACTCTGGACTCCTCCTACGGACCGGCGCTACAGTTCATGCTGCTGTGTTCAACCGGGAATATTGCCGCGCGCTTGGTGAGTAAGGTCCTCTATCAGATGACCCAAAGACGACAGAGCCACAACAAAAAACAAAGGACTGTGGTGGCCTTGGCACAACATAGCTACAGTGTGGAGGGACGTGCGCTCACAACCATGTCTTGACAGCTTTCACATGGCCGAGCATCTCAAATATGGGCGCAACACCTCGTGCATGAGCCTCGGCCCCGCTCTTACACGTCCGACAGTGATATTAGTGCATCTTTGGAGCCGAGCTGTGCCGAGCTGAAAGTCCATTGTACAGCAGCCTGATGCCCACCTCATGCAATGCCCTGGAGAACGGCCCATCGCGCACATCGCGCAAGCGCGGCGCTGAGGCAGCGGTACTAGAAGCAAGCTCAGACCACGCGGAGACTGATGAAATCTCGGACGAAGATATCATCGGAGTACCAGGATATCGCGTTCCCACCAATGTTCACCATGGGATTTACTTTGCTGGTGAACGTGATCTAACACCATCCGAGCTAGACCTGCAGTACGAGTTCGCTGCTGACCATATCTACTTGATTCGCGGAGTCGACATGCAGGGCATGCACATACCGGAGAACAACAACGCAGAGGCGCTGGCACTGGCCATGATTGCTCATGGACAAGCCACATGGACTCAACTCCAACGGCTTACTGCTATGCTGCCTTGTGATGCTAACTTGCGTTGGGACCAGGCAGAGCAGGAGACAGCGAAATCACCCGGCAGGCACACACAGGCCCGGCCCTGGAAATTCACTTCGGGTGCATGGGTCAAGGGGCCAATGACGGGAATGCACCGCAACACCAGCCTGTACCCATGGGTCACGCGCGCGCTCACGGGGGTGATTCGATGAATGTCATGGCCTCGCCCCACCGCGACAAACACAATCACAAACAGTCGGTGAATCTATCCCTGCCTTGCTCCGAGTTTCAGGGCGGACAACTGTTTGTTGAAGATGGTCACGGTCACGCACAGCTTCAACCAGGCGGTGTAAGGGGTCATATTGTGTCCATGAATGAGGCTACCAGATTTCCACCGGGGGCTACGCATGCATCACTTCCATGGATTGGGAACAGGCTCACCTTGCTGGCATATCACATTCGATCATCGTCCAGACTATGTGAACCAGACCTTCAAGCTTTGGGTCGAGCCGGTTTTTGTGTCGGATTTCAAAGCGCGGTCAACCGTGCTACAGATTTGTAGATCCTGAGACTGGGGCACCGATAGCATCAAGCAAGTGGGCATCAAAACATCTCAGTTTCTATGGCAGTACAGTCATGTGCGGTTGAATATGCCCCCTGAAGCAGAAACAATCACAGATTCTACGTGACTGAGGTGCAGTGCAGATTGTGCATGAGAGGCGGGATGTGGACACCATATTCATCAGTGGACGGGATGCTTATACAACAATGATCCGGCATGAGTTGCAGGACAACGGGGGCATCCACCAAATGAGACGGAAAGCATGAGATGATCGGAGGGGACAAATCAATTCTTGCGTACAGCTTCACTTGTACAGCAGTGCGGCTGTTTTTACGCAATAGGGCAACTGCATTTTCGTCGCTTATTGGGGCTATCGGCCCGGACGAATACCCGACTGCTTATTTTGACGGCACTACAAAGTGCCTGCCAACGATACGCTGCTGATGCAGCACGGGTTCAGCTGTCCGTAGAAGATGGCCAAGTCCAAGACTTGCCCTAAGGGCAGTGCTACGCAAAGACGTTCTCGAACGTTTGCGCCACGGAAGGAAGGAAGGAAGTAGTAGTAGTAGTAGTTGTAGCAGGAGTAGTGGTAGTGGTAGTAGTAGTAGTAGTAGTAGTAGTAGTAGTGAAGGGCAGGTGCCTGGTGTTCCAGCGTGTGTACTGGAGGATGTCACAAGCTCATGCGGTGAAACGCCTTGGACACTTAAAGCTGTCACTTACAATGCGTTAACCTTGCAGTCGGAGGCGCGCAGGCAGGCCTTGGATGAGATGTTTGCCAGAGGCGGTGTTCATTGTGTTGGGATACAGGAATCAAGGGAGACTATCGAAGGGCCTCGTCATCTTGAAAAATTATGTTTGTTTGGGAAGTAGTAGTAGTAGTAGTAGTAGTAGCAGTCGTCGTCGTAGTAGTGGTCGCAGTTGTAGTCGTGTCGTAGTCCCCGTAGTAGTACTAGTAGTAGGAGTAGGAGTAATTATGGGTGGGAGAAAGAGTAGGGGTAGGATTAGGAGTAGGAGGAGGACGAGGAGATGGGATGAGCAGGAAGAGGATGATGACAAGGACGAGTACTGGTACAACCAGCGGAACCGTACAGTACTTCTAGTGTTATTTGTGCAGTAGCCTTCATGCAAAGCGCAATCATAATGATATTATCAATTACTCGTACAAGTGATCGCGCAAGTGGTACAGCGCAGCTGTGCACATGACCAGTCGAACCCGGAGCACATTCACGTTGCTAGCTTGTGCTAATCAAGTTCCATTCTCAGCTGCATTGCCACCCTCTGCATCACCAACAATGATCATAATACTCATCATCATCGACAACATCATTATCGTCTGTATGATCAGCATCGCCATGGTCGGTCTTGGCTTGAAAGAAGAGTATCTGTTGCCACTTGAACCTGCTTGATGGCCAAGACCGCACTCGAAACTGCTGAATCAAGAACCCCTGCTGCCCAGCGGCCGGCACACCTGTTTCTCATCTGACTCTACGGTCTTGGGAGTCTTGCACGCCTGCTTCCGCTCGCTTCGAAGGTGCTCACTCTCTGGGTGACCCAGTGCAGGGATGAGATTGAGGCGGCTTTGTAGCCGGGGCTTCGCATTTTGAATGTGGGGTCGTCGATGGGACGGTTCTGCTCGTCTTTGAATGCAGAGTTTCCCAACGCGGGGCCTGACATGCCTGACTCTTAGCAGCCTTGGCAATCGTCCGTCGTGGGATTCAACATCTTCCGGTCGTGTCTAGACCGCGGAGCTGCCAAGTTTTGAGGAAGAAACTTGAGACGGAGTACATCACGAAGCGACCCCTGAAACGAAGAGCAGAAGACTCTGAGATGGAGTGGTCATCACTACAGTGCTTCTAGGCCTACCCCGAGGCCGTGCCCGATCACTTGTCCAGTGTGTACTGTTTTTGTTGTCCAGTGCGCGCTCAAGCTTGATAAGGCCAAAGCCCGAAAGCAACAAGAGCCAACCCCAACCTCTAAACCCTAACGACCCTTCAAATCCATCCCCAAACCAAGCTCTAAACCACTGGAAGCCCTGAAGCCGGAAAGAACCGCAAATCTCCATCCAGGTGTCTGCTTACAGCTGCTCTGGCGAGAAGGCCTTTGGGGTGCAAGAGTTGTCAGGGTCGTCGTGATGCTTGTAGAGGGCTGAGGCCAAGGCCGTTTAATCCCCTCAAGTCTACGGGTGTAATGAAAGCCTTAAACAAACGCCCAAGACCCAAACCTTGAAACCTTGGAGCCCTGGCGCTGAATCCGAAATCCCCGTGCATCGGGGCTCGATCCTTGGAGCTTTGTCAGGTCCGATTTGGCGAGGCGGGGCCTGGCTCGGGAGCTTTGTCTCTCTTGGGGCTCAGGGTTTTTTTCACGAGGATCTCAAGTTCAGGGTTCAGCATTTTCGTTCCTTTGCATGATTCATTTTGGCTCTTGCCGTGGTTCACGGACGAGGCATCAGGATTCGATTATTGTCTTGACTTCGATTCAGGGGCTCGCAGGCGGATGGTGGTTGTTGGATCTTAGATGCCGCATATTGGCCACAATCAGCTCCTTACCGCATTTTGCAGTTTTCCATCATTTTGAAGCTTAAACTGTGGTCAGAAGAGAAGGCAACCAGAATCACTCGTCATTCTCGTGCCAGCATGTAGTGCTTCAGAGTGCCTGAGTGAAGCCTGTGGAGATTTTCTCGGTGTGTGCTAGCCCCGCAACAGTCCGGGCACAAGCGGGTTCAGCAATTTTTCTTTCAGGGGCCATGTTCCAGAAAGGTGACTTTGAAAAGTTTCGGCAAGCGGATCAAGGTTCTCATCTTCCCAGGCCAGGTTGCCGTGTCCTGTCGACTTGCGCAGGGGCATTGTCCCAGCATGTCTTCCCCAATCCGTGGCTGATCAGTTGGTCGAGAAGCACATCGCAGGGTTTGGATCAGTGACTCCACATGGAGATCCTCCTGAAGGAGACGACGCAAGTGTGATATGCAGTTGTCGCTTCCCGTGCAGTCAGGGGCAATTATATACCAGAAAAGCTTTTGACTAACTTCTTCGGACACGGTATGTGTGCTGAGCAAAACATTCGCTCCGAACGGCGGGATCTGTCATCGACGTCCTTGGTTACATCCTTCGGGCAGCAGGATATCATGTTTCCACCCAGAACCTCGATGTACGGGTTGCACAAAGACAACAGCAAGCTGCATAGCAACAGATGGCTCCTGCTTGAGCTCAAAGCAAACCGATGAAACTTCCGCATGCTACTGTTACGGGAACCTGGCAAGGTACATCGGGGTCAGAAGTTCTGCCGTCCGTGTGCAACTCGTACATCGAGGTTCTGCGCGAAAACCTGACATCCTGCTGCCCGAAGTATCTAACCAAGTACGTCGATGCCCGGTCCCACCGTTCGGAGCTAATGTTTTGCTCACGCACAGATACCGTGCCTGAATAAGTGAGCCAACAACTTTTCTGTGAATTGCCTCTGGCTGCACTGGAAGTGTCAACTCTGCAGACCACACCGGTGTCATCTCCTTCAGAGGCTCTCACCTTCCAGAAAAACCTGGAGGTCTCCCATCCCGGGATTGATGCAACTGATAGGCCTCAGCGGCAGATCACCTACTACATGAGGAGGGGGGGTGGGAAGCAAGACCCAAAGCCGGAACCACCCATTCCTACGAAACGGACTCCCGGCGCAGTCACGATCGACACCCCTAGCGCAAAGGTCCCAAAGACAAAACAGCAAAGGAAGACTTTGGGACCGTTGCTTTCGCAAGCCATAGGAGCTAGAAGCATTGTGCTTGGGGACGTGGCACACTGTATGATTCCGGGTCAGGGTCGGAAAGCACTGTCTCGTGGCCAACTTGTGCTTTGTTGAGAAAGAAGAGAAGAAACGGAGTCCTTCGGGGTGTAAATTCAAAAATTTATTATCTTCGGATAGACATATAAAATCTTTTAGAAAATAGCACTATTCCTTTATTACACGGATCATGAATTATTCATAAAATTTTCAATGTTTACTACGAAATATACAATTGTCAATAATCTTATCTTGAGTTTCGATGCAGGTTTCACCGTTTTTTCCCTTTCTGACGAAGTCCACTGGACCCCATGCTCCAGAGCCTGAGTTGGGTTTTCGCTGAGTTCAGCAGGTAGCGAACCTCATCGTTCCGGCGGAAGCTCGGCATGTGGTGAATAGGGGCATGGCTCACTTGCTAAACCCACGGCTCCGATTAGCAGAAAGCGGAGAATTTAATCTCCCCATCCTTGGCGTTGGATTCCTGCCGTTGCACATCCTGACACAAGATAGGCTTCGACCCTCTCAGTGCGTGGGAATATGTTTTGGAGTTCGGGTTGAACAGTTGGGAGGTTGGCAATGAGGTTCGCGGACGTAGTTTGGCTTGGTCGGGATTGTCAAACTGGATAGCATCATGCACGGGAGAGCTGACCGTTTACAGAGGCTTGCTGGGTAATGGATAACAGCAACTGAACTTTACTCTTAATTTAGCAGCGACACCTTGACAGTTTGTGCATTACTAGCCTGGATCCCCCTAGAACCCCTGGGCCCTAATCCCTAGCCCTAACCAGAGCTGCCTGTCTAACCTAGATTGATGTGAGGCTTCCTGTGCCTGAGGACCTGTATGCTCCACTCACAGGGAAGCCCAGCGAAGCCCGAGCCCCACGAATCGAAGGACGTGAAATTCCAGCAGGTTGAAGATAGGCTCGCTGCAGCGCCGCTCGGAATGCAGGGCTTAGGCGGAGAGCTCGTGCCGGGAGTGGAGGGTTTCCGTTTCAGTATAAAGTGGGCGTGGAGCTTTCACACGTGCACACATGGCGTGAGATCCCGAAAACCGGACCCCGAAGGTTATGCGCGTCTTATGTGATTTTTGTCCCGACGTGACATAGAGGCAACAACAATAACCGTTGATGCGCTGGCCTTCGCGGTTTTTTTGGAAGGTATAGGCGTGGTCATCATCGCACAGCCGCTACTTGAAGCGCTTGATTGCTCTACGCACCGCCATGCCTGAGCTGACACAGAATGGGTATTGCAGAGGTAGGTTTTAGCAGTCCACAACTTGTAGGAAAGAGCAGTAGTAATCGACAGAGGTTAAGTCTGGCTCCTAGTTGGCGACACCATCAAGATCTACATACTAAGCACCGGCGCTGTCAAAGCTCCCATTCCTTCGGCTTGCGGCTCAAATCTGCTAAGGGTCAGCAGGCGCCCAGCTTCTTGGCCGCAGTTCGCACGCTAGGAAAGGCTAACAGGAGGCCAATATTTCCGTGCACCAAGTTTTTGCCTGAGGACCTGCAACTCCGAAAGTTTAAGCCCAAGGTGGCCGAACCCAAAAAAGCTTCGCAATCCCCAGACACTGCAGCCCGGCCGGCCCGGCCGCTGCAGCGCAGCCTCGACAGACGGTTGGCGGTTTGGGATTGAAGGTTGGGTTTGAGTGTGTTGGCCTTAGTTGTCGCGGTAGCCGTAGTGCTTTTCGTAGTGGAAGAAGAACGAGGTGGTCATTAGAAGGTTGGGTATTGCCGCACCGGGCAGCCTCAGCAACAGCAATGACTCGCTGGGTATTGCCGCACCGGGCAGCCTCAGCAACAGCAACGACTCGCTGCAACCCTCACTGGGGCCCAAATTCAAAAGACGAAGCCCATTTTTGAAGGCTTTCCCGAAGTGCAAACTCTTACAGTACAGTAGCTGTTGACTTCAAGTCTCTTTTGAGATTAGAAGCGTCGGATCTCTTACAGTACAGTAGCTGTTGACTTCAAGTCTCTTTTGAGATTAGAAGCGTCGGATCCCCAGGATCAGCTGAAGCTGCTGCTTCCATCGGGCATCTTGTTGACATCCTTGGGCCCCAACTGCACCTTCCAGGCCTCGCAGTTTCCGGTTGGCGATGTGTCAAGTTTTCTTGTCGCAATCAGGAGCCGCTGTGGTGTTCATCGTTATCCTGGCCTCATCATCGTCATGATCATCATCCTCCTCCTCATCCTCAGCATCCTCCGCATCCTCCGCATCCTTCTCATCCTTCTCATGCTCGTTATCCTCATCATCCTGATCATCCTCATCATTATCATTTTCATCATAATCGTCATCCCCCCCCCCGCCACCACCACCCCGCCACCGCCACNATCATTATCATTTTCATCATAATCGTCATCACCACCACCGCCACCACCACCCCGCCACCGCCACCCCCACCACCGCCAGCGCCACCGCCAGCACCAGCAGCACCAGCAGCACCAGCAGCACCACCACCCCCACCCCCACCCCGGAAATAGTCCCTACTACAACCGAAACCCCGATACCATAACCAGAAGCCCTATAATGCAGCCAGAAACTGGACCCCACCACAACTGGGCAGCTATATGCACAAAAAGGGTCCCTACTACAACTGGAAATAGTATTCCGTTGTTAGGGGTCTACTGGAGCCTTGTATAGCATGGTCGAATGTTTAGCAGGGTCTACGAGGGCATCCTACGAGCTTTACGATGGTTTTTAAGGCATCCTTGCAAGTTCTACGAGGTCTTGTACTCTTGCAGGGTCTGGCAGGGCATACTGTAGGGGGTTTACGGGCTTGAACAATTTGAGGATAGGATAGGATAGGGACAGGTTCAAGGTCTTGGGGTCGTGGGGTTGGGTTGCCCTTACTCCTTTATACTTGTTTTTCCTCATTGCTCCAAAACCCCTTCGGATTTCAGGGCTTCCGGGCACCCTTTCTGACGTAGGACCTGTGTGGGCTTCGTGTAACCACCAGTGTTCCCGATGAGGTTCAAGGACCGATGGGGTTAACAACACCAAACCCACCGACACCAGCACCACCACCAAACACCAGCAACACCACCAATCTTTCGCGTTTCACGTTTAAAGCCTTGGTTTTAGAGCGTTTGGGGTACTAGTAGTACACTCTTGGGTTTTACAGCTTTCAAGCTGTGATACTTTCGGGTTTCACAGGTTTAAAGCCTTTGGGGTAGTAAACTTTCGGGTTTTGCAAGCTTGAAGCTTTCGGGGTAGTACAGACGTCGTAGCATCCGGGCGAAGAGCGGTACTTACTGCAACTGAACTGTTTCTAAAAATGAATGTGTTTCCTTAAAGGTTGACCATCAGATTGGAAACCATGCAAAATGTGAGCTTGTTAGGCCCAGTTGCAGTATGGGCCTCCACCCCACCCCCCAC
>BGNK01001076.1:5728-17842 GCA_003297005.1 Symbiodinium sp. clade A Y106 | reverse complement strand
TTAACTCTCATATCTACCAGAATTCGAAAATTAATCGAACATCATAAACTAACCTGGTTGGCACCCCAACAGTAAAGATACTGGAGTTGCACCGGCAACCCTAATATATGAATCTAAGAAGGGTCTTATTCGCAAACTTAATATCACCCACAAGCTATCTCTACTGCAAGTCTTCGTAAAGCACCGAATACTACTCTCAACTGCAAATCAAACAGTTCACGACCTTAGGAAAAACCGTCATGGCAACCCGAATCTTAGTTACTGCTAGTATTGATACAGNCTCAAGGTGTGGCGTTGTTCCATTGATGGCCCGTAGATTTAAGGATGATATTTGTAATTGCTCCCTACCTCAATATACAATGATAGGCCCTTTCTTACTGTAGATGCTCATGTCGGACTGCAACATCAACCCTAGCACTATCCTTGCCATCAACCCTTTTGTCAATGGTGACCCTAATATTAGGCCTGATAATAGCCGTGAAACTATCCATAGTAGCCTCAGTACTGCGTTTCTCTTATNCACTATCCTTGCCATCAACCCTTTTGTCAATGGTGACCCTAATATTAGGCCTGATAATAGCCGTGAAACTATCCATAGTAGCCTCAGTACTGCGTTTCTCTTATTTACAACCTTAGTCAAAGCTACTAGAAATCGTAGTGGTGCGTGTGATAACCTTGACACCCTGATCTGTGTTAAGCCTGCAGTGCTGGCTTTTTAACCTCAAAAGATCGCGCCGGCGCAAACATGTCACACCACTGCCTCTGCCGCAAATATGCATGTAGGCAACATGCACCAGTGTCTCATCTACACCTGCTGTTGCTCTGTCTGCAGTAATTAAAGCACTCTCTGGCACGTAGGTGACAAATACTGGCAAAACCATGACGCAGCAGACGCAATTGCGTAGGTGGCAACGGCTTACTGGCACAAACNAATACTGGCAAAACCATGACGCAGCAGACGCAATTGCGTAGGTGGCAACGGCTTACTGGCACAAACATGGTGCAGTATTCTTTGCAACCGAGATGACGAAAACTTGTACCCAAAAGCATTCACAACAGGGAAAAGGAAGGTGTGGACTCTTTTTAGCCGAAAACACACAAAATGGTAGGTACGGAGGGGGGGGGGGGGTTGCATATATATATATATATGTATACATATCTATATTTGTATTTGTGTTTGTGTATGTGCCACATGCATGCATATACATGTGTGTGTGTGTGTTCGTTCAAATGTAACACAATCAGGCACCGACATATGGAGAGACCACGGGTCCAAGTAAGATAAATCGCTGGCAAGCCATGGCTGGGATTTCGCTTCGTGGACGGCTTGACATGATGCATAGGCCGACCGCTAGCTTCTAAACCCCGTAACTAGTCAATGCATCCGAGTTGAAATTGTCCCTGAGATGCAGCAGCAGCTTTCAAGATGCCACCCTTTGCCGGAAGGAGCATTGTAGTCGCAGGGTTGAATGCACAGCTTGAGATATGTAGCAATGTACACTTGCTGTACAAGTACAAGCTACTTCTATTCAGAGACGAAGCAGCGGGACCGGAGAAGCCAGCCCAATCCGTTACAACGTGGTTTTGTGATCCAGTCCCGACAGCCTGGACATTCACTTGTGCTTCACGATGCGGTTGGACAAACAGGGTTGGCGTCAAGCAAATCCGGACTTGAACTTGTGGAACCAGAAAGAGCGTAAGGGTGGGCTCTGGCAGACATTCCGGGCACGGAAGTGTAGTGGCTGTGCACCGGTTTGGCAAGCGCATGTGGCTCGCGCCAAGACTTGTGCCAAGATCGCAGGGTTGCGCGCTTGGCCTGGACCTTGGTTACGAGTTTATGACATGAATCGCGGCTCCAGAGCTTTTGTCTCGGGATCGAAACGTACTGTTTCGGACACTTTCGAGTGGCGGGTTTGAGAGACTTCTGTTCGGGGATCGGAGGAGGGATGCAAAGGCCTAGGGGTATGCCTGGAGTCGAGGCTAGGGGTGTACACCAGATCACAGGTCTTTAAGTTGTTAGATTCAGCCAGGCTTTGGTGGCGGGGTGTGTAGCTGTTTGACTTAGGGTGTCGGAGCTTTGGAGTCTCCAGGTCTGGCTTGGCAGCAGACCCTGCGATGTTTGGAGGACGTCCGAGCTCTCGTAGATCGAGCCTGGAGAGCTCTGAGCCTGGGGATGCACGGCAAATCACTAGCTTCGGTAGCCATGGTAGCCCTATGCCGCCCTCTTCAGAGAGCATGCTTGGAACACGAAAGCCTAGAGTGGCCCAGAGCTGGAAAGTGAACGAATTAGGGGTTCGGATTCACCTTCACGTTGTGCAAGGTTTACAGGCCAATGCCGACAATGCATTTCCGGCAGAGGGAGCTCTCCTTCCTAGAAGTTAGATGCACAGAAGGTGCAGAAAATGCTCGCGGGCCTTCAAAACCTTTTGTGACAGCCAGCCACGTGATTGGCCCACGATGTGTAATGACAGCGAATACCTGCAGTAATCTTTAGCCTGAAAATTTTTGCACTAGTATTTTTCCGTGCCCCAATCTAATTCAGGCCCCCTAGGTTGCAAGGCGCATCCATGCTTGTCAATCGCACACCCTAAGTTTATGGAAGATGTGGCAGTTCGTCCTCGGCAGAGATTTCTTAAAGTGATGTTGCAGGCTAGGGATGGCAGCCTCGGATCGCGATGTAGCTGGGTGGGACGATAAAACTTGAGCGTTTGTTTTTGGAGAGGCAGGTTTGGGTCTCCTGCAATACTAGCAAGATCGTCTTCATGTCTCGCTTTACGTTACTCTTACTACTGCCATGCAGCGCAGCCAGAAGCGGCATGTCTTCCAGCACGGCTTTCTTACCAGGCTTGCACGACCTGGTCTGTTCCGACCTATAGATGATCGATGCTCCAGGTCAATCACTGCTTTTGTTGCTATGCCCTTCAACGCTCTAACTCTCGCCGACGTTCTTATGAAGCCTCCGTCACCCCAAGCCTCAAACAGACTTTGAAGCTCCGTGGCCTAGATTGCCTCACTAGTACGGCTGAGGGAGTCCACCCACGGCTGGCCGAAAAATGAAGTGTGCCCGCCTTCGGTTGCTTTGTCGGCATTGGGCGTCGGATTTCGCTTTCTTCGCAGGGCTTCGTGGCTGCCGATTCGTGGCTGCCGATTCGGAGGTTAGTTGTTGCTCAATCCCCTTCAACTGACTGTTACGTTTTTTTGCAAGACGAGGGTCTGCAGGAGTTTGCAGTGGCGCGTGGTCACAGGATTGCCTCAACCTCTGGAGCGGCTTGGGGCTGGCTGGGCAATATTCTAGGAATGCCGAAGTGGTTGTGTATTCTTCGGGTTCCGGCCTGGCACAAAACCACCAGCCTTACGGAAATACTCCCCGCAAGCCCTTCAGCCACAGGCTTTGCACACCTGAACTCAAGCTACCCTCTGCCCCCGAGTGCCGCGAGTACATCACTAGACCGCCCGGCAACTGGAAGATGCTTGCGCCGACCTCAACAAAGCCAACTTCAAAACGACAGTGCCAGTACACGGAGCTTTTGGTGACCAAGCGGGACGACTACCAGGAAGCAGTGCAGGGGCGATGTTTCCGAGCGTCTAGTGAGAATCGTTCGGGGCTCAAGTGGGCGGGGTGGGGTGGGCTGGGTTGGGGTGGGTTGGGNGTCTGGGGGGGGGGGGGGGAAACAAATCCATGATTCTGGGTAGGTGGACGTGCACATCAGGTGTTTTGCAGGGCCATTGATAACAGTAACGTGACATAACGTGACAGTGAAAGGCACATAGATCGCGTAGCGTTACAACAATAACTGGTAACTAGTGAGTAGTACTAGTAGTACCAACTTCGACTAGAGCAACTAGGCATTCGTATTCAGAGGTCAAACATCGGCCAAAGCATCAATTCATTGTCCGACAGCGTCGCTTGCAGTCTCAGCTCCTGTCCCCTACACTGCAAGGAGTATGCCAGCGCCGAGCACAGGAGCACAGAGTTCGGGGCTTCCTAAACCCAGGAGACTGAAACCTTCCGCCCGAAAGATTGCAGTTTGAAGCCCTCAAACCCCTCAGCTCCGATTTGGATCCGGGTGAACAGATCAGAATGGGATGATCAGTTGATGTTAGAGCTCAAAACTCTCTTGCACTGCACTTTCTGAACCTCGGCCCTGGCTGACCGGTGCATTGCTGCGCTTTGGGCTTAGGTTGAGGGTCAGGTGAGCTTGAAGGCAAGATTCGGCTCTGGTGTTAGGTGTTTTGGCCTCGTTGCTTGAAGCGTGCTCTGTGGCTATGGAAGATATGACAACAACAATCAGGGTCTGGGGAAGCACACATGGCCCCACTAGCCAACGCAGCATGATCGCAGCACTTCTTGGAGCCTGGCACTACAAAGTGTTCATGTTTAGGCAAAGACGGTTTTCCCAATGGTTCCTTGGTTTGGGGCTTCCGGCTTCCTCATGCAGCCGCGAATAGAAACAATCCCCTGCACAGGCACGCAAGCAGTTTCTGTGGGTTTTTTCGGGAGAGGCTTCTTCAGTCTAAATTATGTACCATATCTTATCTTCTACATACTATAATAATTATAATATTTAACCTGACACATATAATCTACGATATGCTATGTCTGCTGAGGGGTCCAAAGAGGCGCTAAAGCTCTGGATGCGGAGGAAGTTCGTCGAAGCACGGGTCCGCTTCCTCCGCAGGCTCCTGGGGCTTGGGGTTGCTTGGGTTCAGGATGCTTAGGGCCTTCAGGTTTTTGGGATTTAGGATCAAAAATGCACTTGGCGTTCAGTTCCGTGTTTACCACCGATTTTTTGGATGTCGGGGGAGTTCCAGGTGTCAGGGTTTGCAGTTCCACACTTTTCAGTGGTCCGTCTTTCTGTGGGGCTCCCAAGTCCCATCCTTCTGAGCAGAGTCAGAGGTGCCCGCGCATGCTGAAGGCCATGGCCATGTCAGAGGCAGCAGCTGGCATTTTAACCAAAACTTAGGGGCCACTTTCACTTCCCGGGGTTCCTTATGTAAGAATCTTGCCGTTTGGAAAAGACAAATTAGGGCCCCTAGTTTTCGGATCTGTCCTCCTTATTCTTTGTGGGCTTGATCTGCGGAGATGCAAAGTTGTGCTCCAAGTCGCGAGCTGCCTGTTCAGTCACATAAACTAGCTTGCCCGGGTGTAGGACACTGTTGGCGAGCCATAGCCATATGAGGAGGGCGAATGGATGCTGTGTCGATTGTCTTCTTTTTGTTTGCGTGCATTCTGATTTTCCGATTGCACGTATTTGGACTTGTCATTGGAATTGGACTTAGCGTGAGCTTGGACCAGGAATCCAATAAAGGGAACAGAGCGGGTTTGCCACGAGCTCACAGTTTCAGCTCAGATCAGAGTTGCTGAATTCTTCGGCGAAGCTGAGACTTGCAAGCCCAAGGAGGGCTACAGCCTGCTGCATTCGAGAGTTGTTGCAATGTAAACGCCGATGTATATGCCCATGATTCCCAACATAGTTGCGAAGGCTGTATAGGGACAGTAACAGATGGAATCACGATGCTGTTCAGGCGAACGACCAGGAGATTCGCGTCTTGGCCCAGAGCCTCAAAGAGCAAACTTTCCGTGGTTGCCTCAGATCATTTGGCACCTGTTATGTTGCAGGCATTGTGTTGGCTGAGGGCTGAAGCTCTGAAGCTCATAGAATGTAAGGGAGAGCTTTAGATTGGGGCAGTTTTGGTGGAGACGGGAAGCCGGGAGGCTGTAGCTTCTTGTCCTTGGCTTTGTCGCAGAGGAGCCCACGGACCACGGATATGGTGACTGGTTTAGTTCCTGCGCTTCTGTTCAAGGCTTCCTTCACAGGGCCAGGTCTCCGGGCCCTACTGCAAACTTTGCCGAGGTAGCCATGATGTCATCTGCAAGCAAGGTGCTCAAGCTGTCCGGGGCCCAGGGCGCTGTCCAGGGTGAAGGCTGCGATCAGCTAGCGAAACCTCCGTTTGGAACATGGAAGATCTTTGCCTTCAAGGTTGCAGGGGGTGTCAGAGTTTACTCACCAAGCGGGTCCGAGCTTCGAAGATAGTCAGCGGGTACGGCAAAGGCGAGGAGTTTGCGCCTAAGTTGCCATGCACTACTCTCGTTGTGTGACCTCGCTAGTCGGACAGTCCAGAGCCCGCGAAGTTCGGGTTCGGTTCCGGATACAGGCGTGGATTACAGCACAAACTAACTAGTCTTGTGAAAGGTTGTGGTGGGGGACGATTCAATGGTGACATGTTTTTGGTGCAAGAGTTCGGTCTTCTGTCGGCTCTGCGGCTTTCAAGGCCTGAGGCTTCGTGTCGGACGGCGGTCTGTCGAACTGACGCTGCTGTCGTTGTTCTTCTCTGTTTTCTCGCCATTGTTCTTCCCTGTTTGCAACTCTTGCATCCGTTCATGAGGTGGCTTTTTAGCCTTGTAATGTGTAGTGCTACATGTCAGCACCACCACCACCACAAGGTCCCTGGATCCTGTAGATAGGCATTCCAAGGTCTCCCTTGCCGTGCAGGCGCTGCGGACTTGAAAGCCCCAAGGGAAAAATTCTACTATTCGTGGAGGGCAAGAACTCTGGCCTGCTTGTGTAAGAAATCCGAGGATGATTGCTTTATTTGGTGGGCTTGTTCTGTGTTTCGGCCTCCAACGCAACTTGGTCATCCTCCTTCTGCCCCTACGACGACGACGACCACGACGACGACTAGGATGTTTGTCACCATTCTTGTTTTGATGAAGCCCGATCCTACGGAGATCACAAGGACTTCATGGTGCTGGTGCGGAGTGGCACCTTGCTCCAGGCCAGGCCACGAAGCATGGTGCGCGATTTGCTTGTTACGGTGTAGGCGTGGAGTCGGTTTGCGAATTCAAAGCCGAGACTGCGGATCCGAAGCATTGGGCAGCATGAACAGGTTTGCCCCACCAGAAAAGCCTGCGACACAAAAATGACCAATTAACATCGGTTTAACATGAACCCTAATCACACGACTACGCCCCATTTAAGACATGTGTGCGAGGGCCCGCAAAGATCGAGTTTCTATAGACAGCCTAAGACCAGGCGGCACAACAGCTGAGATCATTCAAAGGCAAGGGCAGTACAGACAAACGAAATATGAGAGTCTGCATGGCCCCGACCCAAGGTTGCTGGAGAGAGCGAGACAGGGCAAACGCCTGTTCCGACACACATGTCTGTGCGTGTGTGGCGATGTCCCTGGGGGCTGGATGGCAGAGTAAGGGACCCTTGCTTCCTTGATTCTTGACTGTGCGTTGTGATCCATGAATTGACGGCATCATCGCGGGCTGCTGTTGAAGTGAAGGCCTTGAAGTTTTGTGCATGTGCTGGTGCAGGTGAGAGCCGTGGACCCGCGTGCGCACATGAAGCAGGAGCTGCCTCTGGTAATGGTGGTGGTCTTACTGGCGACAGTTCCCAGGCTCCGGTCGTCTTACTTCCCAAGTCTCGTACGGATCCCTTGAACTTGCTCCCAAAGTGCCTGGCCTGAGCTCTCCTTGAGATAACACCAAGCGAAGTCCCGGCCCGACTCTCGGCCAGGACGTGGGCGTGACCAGCTCCGAGGCCATTTGGGGTTCAGTCGCTTTCAGGGGCTTAACAGCTCCCGACTCCGCATCGAGGAACAGAAAACCCCCAAATTAGGCTGTGATAGGGCGCATGGTGACCTCCGACGTGTCGAACATGCCACCAATCACGTGTACTGTGCCTTGTCTCCTGTTAGCTTCGGGGCTTTAGGGTTCAATGCTTCAGGTTTGAGGCTCCGCGGTACAGGCCTCACGGTTCGAGGTTTAGAGTTCAGTGCTTGGAATGTAAGCCATCTCTGGTGTCTCAAAACCCTGTAAGTATGCCCTCATCCTAAAATCTTTTCATGTCGTCTGCGGTTTGAGATTTGAACCCCAAGCCCGAGCATGATTTTGCTAATGTGCCCCATGGCGTGCTTTTGCAGGTCAGTCCTACTCGATCGGTCAGGACACGCCCGGTGAAGAGTAGTGGGGACATGGAAAGGTTTGCTTTGGATTGGTTTTGGGTTGGGCTGCAGGCGTTCCACGAATTGCAGCTCCATAGATAAAGATGATCGGATAGATGTCTCTTTGAGATGATTTTTTGTATGCCGTCTGCTGAGATCAAATTCAGCAGGTCCAAGCTAAGGTCAGGTCTGACACAATGACCAAAAATCCTCAGAACCCTGAACCGAGCTTCGGAAACATTACAAACGCGAGAACAAATGAGAACAACAGGGGAGCTGTGGGAAACAGCGGAATGTTAGTAGGACCGCCCAGCGTAGGGACAGCAACAAGCATGCATGCCTAGCCGACTTGCGGATTTGGTGCCAGTCCGTCTCCTCAGCTCGTTTAGCCTTCCACAGCCCGCAAGCCTTCTGAGTCAGCAGGCAGACGACCAGTCTCGCCGATGAAGGCTCGCGGGGTTAAACGGTTCTTTAATGCTTCTTCCCAAATCAGTGTCTGGAAGCTCGAAGTCAAGGAGCGTGCACGGGTGGGGGTTCTTCTTGGGTATTTTTTATGGTTTTTTTGGGTATTTTTTATGGTTTTCCGTTCGGCAGACGCGCGAGTCAGTCAGTCAGTGAAGCAGCTAGTCAGTCAACCGAGCGGCCAGTCAGTCAGTCAGTTGGTCAGCGGGCAGCGGTGAGTCAGTCAGTCAGTCAGTCAGTCAGTCGGTCGTCCAGCGGCAGCGGTGAGTCAGTCAGCCAGTCAGTACGTCTACCAACCGAGCCGTCAATCAGTCGGGCNAGTACCGGAATCGCCAAATGAGGGGGCGTGTTTGAGATATATGATGAATCGGAATCGCCGAAAGAGGGGGGCGTGTTTAAGATATATGGTGAACGGTCATCGCCGAATGCGGGCGCGTGCTAAAGATATCTGGCGAACCGGAATCGCCGAATGAAGGGGCGTGTTTAAGATATATGATGACATTATGATGAGCCGTTATCACCAAAGGAGGGGCGTGTTTAAGATAGGAGGCGTATTTATTTTGTTTTTTTTTTGGTCTGGGTGCGCGCGCGGTCTCTGGGCTTTCGGTTCCTTGAGGCTTCTTGGTTTCCTTGGATTCTTGGTTTCTCGGTTTCTGGGCTTCTTGGCCCCTTTTCTGGGCTTCNACTTCTTGTAACCTCGTGGCTACTCGCTTTGCCATGGTATCACCAATCACTTGGGACACAAATCATCCTTGCCATGCTTTTTGGGCATCGGGGCGTCTTCAGGCGGTTATTCTTTACTTGCATGACGGTAGTGCTGTGGTTTTGTATAACATATACGGGCCAGCAGGGGCACGTGAATCTGCAACCGCCAAAAGGACTTTGAGACTACTACTCCAAGCAGTCACTGATGACGCCGCGACTCGTTCATTACCTTCTATCTTGGTTGGGGATTTTAATGCTGAGGTGGAGGAAAATCAATACATGCAAACGCTGCAAGCATACTGGCATGATGTTGCTGTGGTCGGTAGCGGTGAGACTCGAAACACATGCAACAAAGGTTCTGGCTCACGCATTGATCACATTTGGTGCTCACAAGGCTGCCGCCCCATGATGCTACATTTTGATCTTCATCCCACCCCTTTCACTCGCAAAGGTCACTGCGTTCTTGAAGTTGCAATTGGCATTCCGGACCGCGCGAAGCCGAGACTTACACCTCGTCGATCGTGTTCTTTTGACCACTTGAAGGCCCCAGATGCTTATTGTCAACTTTGCATGCCTCAATCATTCGATGAAGCTTTACGTCATCGTGACGTCGATTCTGCGGCGGCAATATGGTCAAAACAAGCTGAGCAGATCTTGATTTCTATTCATGAACAACAACATGGATCCGATTTAAGACTGGGTCAACCAAGGGGGAAAGTACAATTTGATTGCACAAGACAAACACCCAAAGCTCAACATGAACATGCTGACAACTTGCAACTGCGAAAACTGGCACAAGCATATCGAAGGGCATCTGAAATTGCCATGGCGACACCGGGTACAAGAACTTCACGCACGTGGAAAAATCTTCAATCTGTCATGGAGGTATGCCCGGCATCTTGGAAGGACGAACTTGAACCACTTCTTCGAGGCGGTCCAAATGCGAGGACTGCTGATGCCGTGGCCAAGATCATTCAACGTATCATCCAACTTTTGGAGTATCAGCAAAAACGGCATCGATTGAAGCTTTGGAAGCAGCAGATGCGGAACAACGTCAGAGCGTCTTCTACTTGGCGAAAGACACAACAAGCACTTAAGGACAATCCGTATTTACACGATCACAAACACTATTCTGCCATTGTCATGAAGGTCGGCAATGCTTTCACCATCGACCCATCCCGACAACTTCGGTCACTAATACAAGAATGGGACAAAGTGTTCGGTAAACACCGTCAGAATCCACCTACGACTTGGGCTTTTATTCAACATTATGGCCCTTTCCTCAAACGAGATCCTCGTGACCTTGACGAGCTGCAGCAAAACGACATTCTGGAAACGGTGTTATCCTTGAAGCCAAGTGCGGCGGGTTTGGATGGTTGGCGGCCTCAGGACCTGAGATTGCTTGGAAACGCATGCCCGCAACTATTTCTGCATCTGGCACGGCTGATGAACATGTGTGAAAAACTGGCTACTTGGCCTCGCAGCTGGACAGTTGGATATGTGGCGATGCTGCCCAAAAATTGAAATTCTCAAGGATAGGTGGAAAGCGCATACGACATGAGACCAATAACTGTATTAAGCGCATTGTACCGTTTGTGGAGTGGCACTCGCTGTCGACACATTATGCCATGGATACTCCGTGTGCTACCTTCTGAAGTCTATGCATTACGCCCGGGGCAAGGTGCAGATGATTTAGCCGTTGATGTGAGTTACTTGCTGGAGGTGGCCGAAAAAGATGATCACTGGAGCGTTGGATTGTCATACGATTTCTCCAAATGCTACGATCACATTCTCCCCAACCTGGCCATCGACACCTTATCTTACAGAGGAGCTCCTCTTCCTGTCATACAGGGCTTGCGGGGCTTTTACAAGTCCCACACAAAGCACTTCAAACTTGGACAGGCGTTCAGTGAAGCATATACTCCATCCAATGGCATTATTAAAGGAGATCCTTTGAGCAACATCCTTCTGGCCAGTCTGATTGCATGCTGGTTAGAACGTTGCAACACGGTCATTTTGGCCAAGCTCGCGCAAAAATTGTGCCCAAGGCCTATGTGGACGATATTTCAGCAACTGTTATAGCCGAAGACCTACGACATTTGCGTGCCGGATTGCGCTCTACTCACGAAACCGTTCAAACTTTTTCGGCACTCTCTGGTAGTAAGCTCAATCCCGGTAAATGTTTTACTTATAGGGACTCTCATGTTGCCAACCTTCTACCTGACATACCAAATCACAAAGAAGCTTTCCGACTTGTCGGAGGGAGCATTGTTTGCGGCACCGCATCTTCATGGACATCACTGGTGCAACAACGCGTGGACGGCTGGTTGGCNCTTCTACCTGACATACCAAATCACAAAGAAGCTTTCCGACTTGTCGGAGGGAGCATTGTTTGCGGCACCGCATCTTCATGGACATCACTGGTGCAACAACGCGTGGACGGCTGGTTGGCATCAGTCGGGGCTTGTAGTCTTCTACCGCGTGCCAGACTTCTTGCACAACAACAACTGATGAATCGCTTGACATGGGGTCAAGGTACTCCTGATCTTTACATTCCACAATCGCGCATTACGACCATGCGGGCCACTATGACGCGGGCACTTCTTCGCATCAGCTACTACAGCCTCACGCCCATGGTTCTGTACACTTTAGTTGTAATGCCCACTTTGGAGCCGCTTTTTGCCATGAACTTTGCCGCTCTTCGATCGCTTCAGCGATTTTGTTCCAAAGCCCCCCAACGCCAGTACATCAACGCCAATCTTCATTCCGTCCCTGGACAACAGAAAGGCCCTTTACGTCGTGCCCAGCAATTGTTTTCGGACCCAGTATACAGGCCCGCATTGCAACAAATTTCACAATTTTCAAACAAGGATCGTTACTGGGAACATGATCTCCGTGAACGTTGGCGTGAACACCATTTGCGACAAATACCTCATTCTCGTCAAGATTTCCAGGGCATTGAGCGGGCGGACAGGATAAAAGCTACAGCTCTTC